>JAGFMF010011803.1:16956764-16967871 GCA_019455555.1 Galemys pyrenaicus
TTATTCTTGATTGCTGAGTAGTATTCCATTGTGTATATGTACCACATTTTCTTGATCCAGTCCTCTACTTTTGGGCATTTGGGCTGTTTCCAGGTCTTACCGGTTACAAATAGTGCTGCAATAAACATGGGGGTACATGTACTTTTTGGGATCAGTGTTTTTGTGTCCTTTGGGTAGATTCCTAGGAGTGGGATTGCTGGGTGAAATGGTGGTGGGAACCCACTGGGGAAAACAAACGATGTCAAATGCAATTAAATATAATATAATAATAAAAATAAATAAATAAATAATTAATTCTTCCAATCCATGAGCAGGGTATGTGTTTTCTATTTCTTTTATCAATGTTTTGTAATTTTCTTTGTATAGGTCTTTCACCTTCCTTTGTTAGGTTTACTCACTCCTGGAGATTGTAAACCATGGTCATCAAGGTGTCAGCAGGTCTGCTTTTCTTCTAGAGGAGTCTATTTCTTGCTTTTCCAGCTTCTAGAGGCCACCTACACACCTTGGCATGTGGTCTCCTCCCAGCAACCACTTCATTTTCACCCTTGATTCCACTATTACACCTCTGGCTCTCCTGCTTCTCTTTTCCACTTATAAAGACCTTTTTGGTTATTTTGGGTCCACATGGATACTCTGGGATAATGTCTCTATTCCCCTTGATCACAGAGTCCCCCTTTTCAGGTAAGGGGTAACTCACAGTTCCGGGTTTCATAGCGGAAGCCTTATTCTGCCTACCACACAGGGCAATGTTTCATCTGAATAACTCATAGCAAATACAAAATAGCTAAATTGGAAAATGTTCTCTTTCTCCTTAAACTCTCCATCTGGCCTGCTCTTTTTGATGCTTGCAATCAGTACCCTTGCTCTCTCAAGCATCTTCTACTTTTGCTCTTTTCCTCTCCCACATATAACTGATGGAAAACATCAATTACACCTGCTTCCTCACATGTCCAACTCTGTATCCCCCAATCCTACTTTAGTTTTGGTCCCATCGGGTCTGGCCCATGCCATCTAACTGTGCCTCTAGTTTTCTGTCCTTATAGTTCATCCTTTCCACCAGAGCATTCTTTCTAACTGTGAAACAGTTAATGTTACTTTCCTCATTCTCTACTTGGATAATGGCTCTTACTAACCGCAAAATGAGGACTCCAAAGTCTTCATGAGACACCTGTCCCAAAACCTGCAGCTTCATCTGTCCCAGCTTGCTTTACCACAAGAAACTGTGTGCTCTATAGTGGATGACTGTATGACACTGTTCCCGCCTCGTTTCCTACTTTCCACCAGCACAAACCATCTAAAAACCTAACCAGTCCTTGTCCCTGTTGCCACACCATGTCCTCCACACAAAAGCAGAGACTGTTGATTTCTGGAACTCCTCCTTCTGGGGCAAGGCTTTACAGTTCGAACCTTGTCATTCATCCTCCTTACTGTTTTGATGGCAGGTTTTAATTTTTGTGACTCTCTTATCATGGAGGCTACCTCTTTTATGTTCTGGTTTGGCTGGTGAGCAGAGCTGTTGACACAAGTATTACCTGTGTCTGCTGTTCTTTAACCCTTAAACCACCCCTCACTCGGAGGCACAACTTCTGACCTTCACTAACAGGGTCTCCGGGTCTTTGGTGTCCACAGAACACCGCGCTTTCTGCTTTTTGGTTTGCGTATGTGATGCGTCACTGCTACCGCCAGATGGCGACCGAGACCAACCTTTAAATTGATTTTCTCAACTTCCCCCTTTGCAGGAGAACTCCGTGGAAACCCGACTTTTTTTTTTTTCTTTAAAGCACATTTCCCCACGTAGTTATTACATTTATTTTCTTTCTTAAGTTATTTTTATGTGGTTTCTAATAGAGTACAGTGCTCCCTCGTCTCTGGAAGCAAAACTCACCCAGAATTTGTCCTGAACTATGTTTCTGCCTTGTTGCTTCCGGTAAGCTTTCTATTTCGTCATCATCGTCTCAGAGTGTCTCGTGGCCTCTGAGGGCTGAGGGAAGGAAGAGGTGATGGAGGCAGTCGCAGGTGTCCTATAGGTGTTTTTTGGGGCGCCAGAAAGATCTCATCTATAGCATCCTCAAACCAGGGAGAAGCTGAATGAAGACTGTTTTGATGTCAAAATAGGGACCATAACGATGCTGGATTAACCACCAAACAAGCTGATCTTCCATTGTCAACAGAAATGCCCGATTTGTCACTCTACCAGTTAACTAATGGTTGCCTATTGCTTTCCTACAGTTGGAAAAAGTTCAAAAAGTGATCAGCCTAACCTTGGGTCCTATTTTCTGCACAGCGATTGGCTTCAATGCTTCGAGTATGTGATGTGTCACTTCGACCGCCAGATGGCGATCGAGACCAAACTTCAAGCTGATTTTCTCAATTTCCTCTTTGCAAGGGGGTCTCTCAGTGGAAGCCTGACGTTTTCTAAGGGTCTTCGCCCACGTAGCCTGCAGATGTCCTTCCTTTCTTACGTTATCTCAACCTGGCAGGCCCTGAAACGCTCATGGCAGAATACGGAAAGTCAGAGAAGGGAGAAGAGGAGCGAAGCCACAGAAGTTTTGCTTTCTGTCACTGCGCAGCTCCTCCCCGCAAACCCCTCTCCTTCCTGCGAGGGATAGAAACCGACTCTCCTACCCTCCCCCAGAGGAGCATATCTACATTTCTGCCCTCCCCCATAGCCCAGCTGTGTACCGGTTTGTTTCAAGGACCAGAGAAGGTCTGGGAGGCCTGGGAACAGTCTTTTAAGTAGCTCCCCACTGACTAGAAAAGAGTGAGGAAGTTCCAGTTAGTCTGGAATACTCCAGAGTGGGGCAGCAAGATGTGAGTCATTAAGAGGGACGCCTCCCTGTGCATCAGGAAAACCCTGAATCGCTACAGCTCTGGCCCCAGGGCAGCGCGCCTTCTTTCCTAGACTGCCTGAGGACTTTCCAGGCGCTCTGCCCTGTGGCTTTCCTAATAAACTTTGTTGCTGCCTTTACTCTGGTGCTTCCTGAAGTTCTTTTCTCGAGGCACAACAAGGACCCTCCGGTGTTCCCAGCTTTATGCTGTGCTTTTTAATGACGGCTGTTGTCTCCTTGATTTCGAAAGTCAAAAGCTGTAGCAACAGGAACCTGGATACAACAAAATAAATGCAACCCCTTAGTGCTTCCTTGCCACTGCACAAGGGAACTGGCCTGGGGCCCTTCAGTCTGATCCCAACATCCCACATAAAACAGGATGCATGTGCTTCCTCTGCCCTGAGTCAGAGGGATGGTGGAGGGCCCGGCTCCCAGGTAGGAAGGGTCCAGGAAGGGTCGTGGATTCCCTGGCCAGCACTGACAAAAAGACTGCACAGCGAGGGCAGGCAAGGATTCAGGGCTTTTGATGAATGAAAGATTATAAAGAGCACTCCTGGGAGAGCAATCTGGTCATGAGAGATGCTCAGGAGTGTGGGGCTGAGGTGTTAGTGTTACAGGGCAACCCTAATATAAAATGGGTTCCCCACACTGGGTTCTCCACCCGCGCGCTCAGAAGACTTAAAAGTCCCAACTCCAGGTACACGTGGCAAAAGTTATTAGCACGTTTTATTTTATGAAAGAAAGGGGAATAAAATAATAATAACAGAAAGGGATACAAATCCACAGATACTCTACCAGATCTAAGCAATGGCGCAGGGGTCTGGCGAGAGAGAGAGAGAGAGAGAGAGAGAGAGAGAGAGAGAGAGAGAGAGAACTATACTCTTACTCTTATTAAAGCATGCTTATGCTTGGTGACCTTGAGAACTCACTGGTAGAGCTTGGTGAAATGATACAAAGAAATGGCCTAATGAGTGGGTGTATAGAGTCCCACAGAAATCTGCACATTGGGGGTCTGAATTGTATTAGTCTGGATTTATCTTTGCTAGGACATGAGAGCTGACTGCATTTTAATGATGTTGACTGACATTAAATTAATAAGAGAATAATGTACAAAACTGAGAAAATAGGCGCATTCACTAATTCAGAATTGTAAACCTCACACTGGTGGTCATTTGCCCTTTATGGTTTGGGAGAGCAGTGAGCCAGTCAACCAAGGGAAAACCCTTAAAAGAGATCCTTTGCTATCTACCTTTTAACTTCATTTTTAAAGGAAAAGGATAATTATTCTAGCTTTCCAAAAGTAAGAAGGCATAAATCGGCCCATGTCTGTCTTCCTGATCTCTCTCTATATACATAGATCTATAGGTAGGTATGTGTTATATACGTGTATGTCTTTATTTTCCTCATTTCACTGCATCATTGAGAATCTTCCTACATACCAGCTTCAGGTCAGTGAAATAACCTTAGGAAAACCTTACTCTTTTGGTGGACATCAAGGAGGTGAAAATTAAAATAGGTGATTTTTGCTACCTTTAAGTTAGTCTATACTTGGTAGGAAAAGTGTGAAGTTTTAGATTGTAGTGTGCTGGTGGGTTATGTATGAAGTTGCTCTGCCCTTGCTCCCTTATCTACACACAGTTCCTCCTCCCAAACAGGGGGTCATAAACCAGAGGGGCCCTGGCCCAGTATGGAAAAGCCCCCAGACTCATTTTTCTTCCCTTATCTTCCTTGTCTGTGACTGTGACTATAAAATCCCAGCGCGCAGGCAGCACGGGGTCCTTCCCTCCAAGGGTGAGGCTGCTGGCCAGTGCTCCCAGGGGAAGGATCCTAGGCTGGCCCCGCAATAAAGTCTGTTTGCTGTGAACCAATCGATCCCCGGTGTGCTGACTTGTCTCAGTGCCTTGGCTCTCCAGTCGGGTGTCATATGGCTACATAGCATCCCTCCTCGAGGGCTCCAATCTGGGGCTTATACAGATATGCTACATGCTAAGACACGGACTGGATCCAACATGTCAAAAGTGAGTTGGTGTGGGTCTATTTTGGGATCCTCTATACTGTTTCATCAATCTTTGTGTCCATCCCTCCAGGTACCCATCAGTCTTGATGCCGTAGCTATGTAAACAACTTACATTGGCTAGAGTAATCCTGTTACAGAATTGCTCTGGCTCTTAACCCAGGCTGTGGAAGGAAAAACCAGGGTGTACTCAAGGATTTCTGGGGACCAGGCACTTTATTACACATTCATATGCGTATGGACCCAGACATGGACCTTTCTCAGAAAAGCTGGTCCCTGAACAAAGGCTGAGAGCTCCATTTATACTTCACTATCTCTACATTTCCTACATGAATAAAAAAAAAATAGACGAAACCTTATGGTTGAAGGTTAGTTCCTAGAAGAGGGGAGGTTATCAGGGATGTAACTTTCCAGAGATTGCTCCAAGGACACAGACCATCTGACCCTTTGACCCTTTGAAATGCAGCTGTTTAGGTAGGAGTGCTGAGACTCAGCCATGAATCTCAGTTGTAAGCAAACTTGCTAATTGCGCCTGCATTGCTATGTTAATTGCTAAAGAACTGCTGTGTGAACTGAGTAAGGTGATATGAGAAAAACAACTATGTCATGTCTGGCTCTGCTCAGTGCGTGCCAGTCCCCTTCTCCTTCACTGTGTGACCTGTTTTGTTTTTGTTTTTTTTTAAAAGATTTATTTGTCTATGCATACAGGAGCTGGGGGTACCAGACAGAGACGCAGGAGGTGTGAGGATTCACCAGAGACAGAATGGGGAGCAGAACAGGCAGATCCACCAAAATACACTGTTGAGGGGAGCAGTGGGTGAGGCAGGGGAGGTCTGCTGCCCATGTGGGTCCCCTCCATGGCCGGGGATCGAACTTGCACTGCTGTGCAGGGGATGCTTCACTGTGCTGCGCTCAACCTGCTGTGCCACCAGGGAGGCCCTCTTTTGTTTTTTAAACAAAAGAAACCAGAGGACTCGATTATATGAATTTTGAAGGCCCCCATCCTGGCAAGGCTCTTGCACTCAGCCCATCCTGCATCCTTGGTGAGCAGGGACGTGGGTGTTTGTCTTTGAGACACAAACATGCAGGCGACACCATGACATGGGTTCCCACCTCAGGGAAACAAGACAGAAGGTAGAAACCCAAATAAACCCAGAGAAGGAAGCAGGAAAACCTTCCAGATCCACATGACCATGATTCTGGCTGTAAATCAAAAACATTATTGTGTTGTGATACTATCTTCCTTTTATTTAAAGTCTTCTTTTCTTGAAGCTGCCTGAGCAGATGATTTTACTCCATGTTTATTTGAGAAAAACTTCATTAAAAGTGTGGGTAGACGGTGCGTTCATGCACAAGAGGCTGTCAGGGCTGAATACACAGGGGCCAGCGGGGGAGAAGATGACTATGACTAATAGTTGGAACTTGGCAGGCCTTCCAGGCTGAGGAAGCTGTTGGGAGGGCATTTTCTGTAGGTTCACTGCACCAGCAGCAAACCAGACTTTGAGAAAGGGCTCCCTCTGTGCAAGACTGAGAGTGTCGCAGGAAACTCATGATGCCAAGAAGCTGGGACAAGAGTCTCTTCCTCCAGTGTCACCATCTTCATGTCAGGAGTCCTGCATAGGCAGAGGAGAGTGCGGATCTCACACCCCACGCTACCAGCAGCTTCCTTCTCTCTGAGCCTCACATCATAGCACTGCAGCAGTAACAGGGAGGGATTCTTATGTCACCGTGACCCGCTGCTTCAGTGAGCAGGCTCTCTGTTAAGTGGAAAGAAGCAGCTTTACTGTAGCACTCACAGCCTTTCTCATCACTTCTGTCTCCTGTCCTGTCATTGTTATCATCTATTCCTGGGAACCTGAGCGTGTCTCTAAAGGGAACACAAGCACTCACTGCCTGTTGGGTAAGTCCAGAGTGCCCTGGGAAAGAGAAGGGAAGATTCACAGTAAGCACTTATCTGACATCATGAACAGGTGGTTGGAAACTACCTTTAAATGAAAGGATATTTAAGGTAGGGCCTCCCTGGTGGCACAAGGGATTCAGCCCTCACTCTGAAGCATTATAGCCAGGGAGGTGATCCACATGGCATAGCAGACCTCTCCCATCTTGCCAGCTGCTCCCCTCAGCAGTGTATTTCAGTCTGTCTGCCTGTTCTGTTCCCTACTCTGTCTCTGGTGAGTCCTCTCACCACCACACCTCTGGCCTGTACCCCAGTTCTTGTATGCATAAATAAAACCTCTAAAAAAAAGGATATTTAAGGAAACCAGCTCTTTGAATAATGTCCTTTGGTTCAACTTCAACTGAATTGGTTTTTTTCCCTCATCAACATTACAACATTATTTGAGGCCCTGCTATACTTAAAAGAGAGCAAAATCTGTCCCCAGTGTCACCATCAGACACTGCCCCTGACCCTCCCAGGAGATTCCTCTGACACCACAGTCACAGCTGAGCATCGGGGGAGAGGTGATCTGTCGCTGGATGCCCATGACCCAGGGAGCTCCCATTGCACCATCCAGGGTCATTTCATCAGCCCCAGGGTTCTCCCCTCATCCCTCCCAGGATCTGAACCCGAGATCTGAAGGCATAGTAATCTTTTTCTTATCTCTACAGGTTACAACTCCTTATCCTTCAATGTAGTCACCACGGTCTATTGATTTCTTAATTGTCAGGAAATTTTAGATCAACAGGTAAAGGCTTTATACAGGGCCACGGATACAGAAAACTAACTTGAGCAAAGTCATATTTCTTCCCTCAGAAAAGCCTCAGCTACGAACAGGTCCCACACCTTCCCGATCCCTGAGGTGGATGAACCTCCACCCCAGGAGGCACAGACCCAGAACAAGGCCCCAGTTCTACTCAGCATCTTGCTCTGCGTAAAGGCAGACTGTGCCCCTGACAGAGGAAGCCAGTTTTAGTGATTTTTATGCTAAGTTCAGCTTCTCTAATTGGTACCTTGAGATTAAGAGCTTTGAGATTGGGGGATGAAGGCCACCCTGGTAGAGCTAAGATAACTGGCCATTTTTGAAAAAGTCTTAAAAAAAAAATCATTCTGAGTAGATACAAGTCTTGGGCATTGGGCTTCTAGCAGTGGTGCCAGAAGCGCAAGCTCAGATGCAAGGCAGGGGACTGGTGTTTGGGGGTGACCATGACCTGTGGGGTCACAGGGAGGCTCAAAACAGGGACAACTGCTTTTTCACCTGCCAGGCAAATTGCATCCCCAGGGAGTAGGTGTTTGTAGAAACTGTCATCATATCTGTGGCTTATGGGAGGACTTAGGATACAGGGTTACCCCCAATCACCTGTGCACAAGGATAGGAGGACATGGAGCTAATGAAGGTAGATGTGGGGTGAGCAAAGTCTGACACTCGGGGATAAACAGCGTTCCTCTTGGGTGGGAGAAGAACCTGTGAGGTAGGAAAGCACCTCACTCATCAGTCTTGGGTGCTCCATGAGGCAGGTGTAGAACGCTCCACTCTGAGGCACAGTTTCAAGCATCAGCAGGGCCTGGAAGCTTCATTCTGGATTAGGCCTGTGGAAAAGACTCCAGCCACCATCTCCTCCTGGCTATTCCGGAGCCACTGACTTCACTGTGGCCTGGGTAGAAACCACTCAGAGCAGACCAGGAGGCCATGGTGCTGCAGGAATGGGACCTTTGCAGGATTCAGTCACTATGGGCTCAGCTAGGAGAGAAAATAAGTGAAGAAGACAAGACGTGTCTTTGATTTCTGAATCCAGTCTCCACCCCAGAACGCCTTCAGAACATCTCATGAGACTGAAAAGGAGCCAGTCACAAGTCTTTTCAATCCTTACAATGTGGGAAGAAAGTCAAAGGACTTTTTTTCATATCTTGAAGTAGTTTTTTATAGAATTAGCATATTTACAATTCTTTGCAAGATGTAAGATATATTAATTAAAAGTGGATTTCTGGAGTCAGGTTTCACAAGTGTAAATTCAGACCCTACCTTTTACAGGTTGATCCCAGGAGAGTTCTTAAATCCTCCATACCTCAGATTTCTCACATATTAAGGGGATGATCATACTAACTTACCTGCTAGGGTCATAGGAGGTTTGGTGGACCCAAAATATGTAAAGCAATGACTGGAACTTAACTCTTTCTCCTTCCTTTTTTTTTTTTCAATGCTTAGTGTAAGAAAATTCTAAGTAGGTTTCCTATAGAGTCAGTTAACATATCTACATAAACCACAGAAATAATATACCAAACTATTGAAAAGTAATGTTTTTATACTTAAAATATGAAAAAATGTAGCTTAAGACTTCTTAATTTATAAACATAAACTAAATTCAATAAATTTCCTGAGTATTTTTTTGTAACCAAATGTGGTTTTTACAATGAAATAGCATTTGAGGCAAACAAAACTTGCAAAATATTGATATTTGATAAAAAGTTGCTTTGTACAATGTCTGTAAATTATATTTATTCTGTAAAAGGTATAATGCTTTAATGATAAAAAGATTTTAGAACAAATTTTTTATCCTGTATTTTCTTGTACTCTGATCTGATTATAAAATTATATACATTTTCATTTTCCAATGTAGTTACTCTTTTGAATACCAGCTAAATAGCTGATAGTTTATGGCATTTACCTGTTAAAATATAAATACATAGTGAGCAAGTACATTTGAGCGGTCTAAAGTAAATTAAAGTATTCACATATTGGACTTTTGGACTGTTACCCTATTTTGCACTAAAAATGGATTTAATATGAATTAAAAAATCTTTCATCTTAATAAAAACTTCCTCTTAGCAAGAAAAAAACACAACAAAACCAAAGATAATAACTTTACTGTTTGTACCTTACCTTTACGCTGGAATTTCTGGGGACCAAGTAAAATAGGAAAATATGGCATATCATGAACTTATCAAGGAAGATATGAGTTCTTCAAGAGATAATTTTACACTTCCTGTTAAAAATATCATGTGTCTGTATTATAGTCACAGTGAAATACACACATATACTGAAGAGATATACAACTGTTTTCTAAAAGTAACAGAAACATTTAAAAATGAGCATATATTTTATTAAATCTTGACAAAAAATCGGCATGTGAAATGAAGAGGTAATTCAGTGAAGACTTTTGATTCAGTACTCTATTTGTTCAGGACTGAGGTAAAGTGATAATTTTCTTCTATAATGAAATTTTCAAATACATGAAATTAAAATAAACAATATGCTGAGTATGCACACTTATAAAACTTAATGTGACACACAGGAAGACAATTTAATGAAATATTTAACTTAAAGCTTAACTAGAGTTCCATGTCTGAGAATCCCAAAATATATATGCTTTAAAATGAACTACGTGGGCAAGCTATGGAAACAATCAAAATGCCCCCAAATAGATGACTGGATCAAGATGTGATATATATACACAATGGAATTTTATACAGCAATCAAAAAAGATAAACTCATGCAATTTGTAGCAACATGGATGGCGCTAGAAGGGATTATGCTCAGTGAAATAAGCCAGGAAGAAAGGAAAAATATCAGATGGTTTCACTTATAGGAGGAATGTAGAGGAAACAAATAAAAGACCAAGGGAAAAAAGAATTATAATAAATTAAAAATCAAGATCAACAGACAACTATAAATCTGAGGCATTCCCCAGGGGAGGATGAAGGAGAAGAAACAAAATGGGTGGGAAGAGCACAAGGGACTATTGTGAGAGTGCACAGGTGAACTGGTGATGGGAATTTCATGGGAACAAAAAATATACACTGTACAAAAATGAAAAATAATGTAAAAATATATAAAATAAAATTAAAAAATAACTGTGAATCTTACTATAACTGGGTGAGAAAAGAAATAAAGAGCAAATTCTTCTGACGTATTTTCCTATATGTGACAGCATCCTTCCTTAGATTGAACAGCATGTTTAGTGTTACAACTTTAACAATCAACAATCATAACTACAGTAAATTATATAGTCTTATTGATGGGTGCGCCGTTACCACGTAATTACAGTTGCTTTTTAACTTGGTTTAGTTCCCCAGTTAGGATTTGAATCCAGGTGCCAAGGAGCGAGTTTCGAATCTCAAACACAAGACTACTACAGATTCTTACACTCAGGAGGCAGCAAGACGAGGGCTTTTGTTGACTCACAGGTAAATAAACAGAGGGAGTATACTTGCTTTCAAAGAGTAGATAAAGGAAACAACCCAAAAGCCCAAAAGTAGAGGACTGGATCAGGAAGATGTGGTACATATACACGATGGAATATTATTCAGCAATCAGAAATGAGAAACTAG
>JAGFMF010011803.1:16979842-16992989 GCA_019455555.1 Galemys pyrenaicus
CCTCCCTCCCTCCCTCCCTCCCTCCCTCCCTCCCTCCCTCCCTCCCTCCCTCCCTCTCTTTTTCTTTTGTGTGGCCTCTGTTACTAGATTGCAAGTTCTGTAAAATCGGGGACTTTCGTCTGTTGCGTCTGTTTGCTTACTTCTAAATTTCCAGTGCTTGTCAAACTTATGTTTGTTGTCTGGATGAATAAAGGAATCAACAAATGAATGAAATACAGGTGGCATGTGATGTGGAGATGAAAGTTTATGTATTTAATATTTTTGTGGGATGCTCATCATAAAGGGGCATCTGCGCTTAGTTTTGGTGAAAAGCTGAGATAGATGCTTTGTTAACAGAAGTGTTCTTGCTCTCAAATTTTATTAGGATTACAGACTACGGATTATAGAATATCGCCTGTTTGAGAAAGATTGCTTTATAGGACGGATGATATGGTTACTGTGTCCTACTTTGTTGGACATAGGATATCTGTAATTCTTAACTCTCAGGCCATGTTACTATTCCTGGGGCCATGATGAATGTTGATGGCCTCATGGCCAGTAGGAGAGTCAGAGATGCTGGGTTCCTCTACTGAGGAGAGTAGGGGACTAACAGAAAGCAGCATCACTGTCCTAGTGTGAGTAATTAGAGCCACTCCTGAGGGCCCTAGTGTGAGTAATTAGGGCCGCCTTCTCTAGGTGTGGAGAAAAGAAGTTCAGGTTTGTTGTTTCTATTTTTAAAAAATTTATGAATAATGGGCTATATAATATAGCAGTTTATAATTTTAATGAGCTTCAGTTAGTGTTGAAATATGTCTACCAATTAGTATTGAGTAATTTCCATAGAATGATTCTATTATCTCTTGAGACTGAAAAGTAAACTGATGAATGTGTTTATTTAAGTTAATAAAGTGGTAAAGCTCAAATCCTAATCCAAGACTTAGAATCTAGGGATCCAAGAACTTTGAACCCAATGAAGGGCTCTTCCCTTTGGGAAGATTTGCTGTGTCTCACACCTTACTATGCCTTCCCTCTATTGCTTCCCACAGTGGCACCGACAGTGACCATCTCACTATCCAAGACAGAGGCACTAAACCACCACAACATGCTCGTCTGCTTTGTGACAGATTTCTACCCAGGCCAGGTCAAAGTTCGGTGGTTCCGGAATGACCAGGAGGAGACAACTGGTGTCGTGTCCACCTCTCTTATTAGGAATGGGGACTGGACCTTTCAGATGCTTGTGATGTTGGAAATGACTCCCCAGCGTGGAGATGTCTACACCTGCCAGGTGGAGCACCCTAGCCTCCAGAGCCCCATCACTGTGGAGTGGAGTAAGGGGCTATTTGTTTACTTTTTCTTTGGGCCCCACAAATTGGAGTGCATACAGAGCTTCTTTAGTTCATCTATCTAATCCCTTATCCCTGATGTTACTACTGAGTTGGAAA
The DNA here is from genome assembly GCA_019455555.1 of Galemys pyrenaicus. Classification (NCBI taxonomy): domain Eukaryota; kingdom Metazoa; phylum Chordata; class Mammalia; order Eulipotyphla; family Talpidae; genus Galemys; species Galemys pyrenaicus. The sequence continues at coordinate 16,981,264 of JAGFMF010011803.1, forward strand.
TCACAGGAAACTGGATCACTTCTCTTTTGGTGGGGGCATTAGAAGAATCCTAATCTCATTTTCTTTCCAGATACTAGAGAGATCACTCTACAAATCATGGCCCCAAACCCAGCCCTGAGTGACTGTTTATGGCTGGTGACTGGGGTCTTAGGGTTTAAGGTGATGGATGTGTCTCCTCCCATCCCACCCCCTTGCCACATCTACCCACTATATCCAAGGATTTATTGGTGGGTACTTTCCTACCCTTGGGTTGGTCAGAAAGGAGGACTAGTTTCCCCTGTTGTCTGTGCTTGCTGCACCTGGACTTCAGACTTTCCAAAGGGACACTGTGGGTGGGGGGCAAATGCTGACATTTAGGTTCTGATCCTCAGGGGCACAGTCTGAATCTGCCCAGAGCAAGATGCTGAGTGGTGTTGGGGGCTTCGTGCTGGGGCTGATCTTCCTTGGGCTGGGCCTTTTTATCCATCACAAGAACCAGAAAGGTAAGTTACTTGGGGGAAATAGGGGGAAGCCTCTCAGGGAGGCTTCTGCTTCTAGCTGTAGTGCTTTCCTCTTGATGTTGAAAGAAAGGGACCTTGGACTGGTGATGGGAGGAGATGGAAAAGCTTAGGAGGAGACCTTGGAATAAGATTTTAGTGGCTGAAAAGTAGCCTGACCACAGATGTAACAGGTAGAATATATTTTAGGGCTTTCTTACTGTTCAACTTTGTCTTACTGGTTTCTTTCTGAAAATTTCCTGCTTTAAGAGAGTCTGAGCATTGGCTTCCTTTCCTATACATGCCAGTTTTGTTTATTTTGAGTGATTTTACCTTCAGGCAGTTGAAGACTTGTGGTTGATGTGTAGGAAGGAAATTAATTTATAAGTGCTTATTTCATTTCCGTTTAGGGTGAGTGAAGGGCTGGCTGTTTGTGTGATGATTCATGAGACTTTTCTCTCTATAAATTCCTTTTGTAGGACCTCGTGGGCCTTCACCAGCAGGTACTGTTTCTATTTTGATTCAATGGGGGTGTTTGGGAATGAGTAAAAGAAGGTAGGGTGCGAGGTAAGTGTACCTGGGCATAAAGGTCTTGGTTTATAGCCTAAGTCCTGCTACAGCATCAAGAGTTAGGGGAGAATTTGCCTAGTTTCTGAAGGAAGCTCCTAAGGTTGCTCCTCAGAGCCAGGCCATGATGTTGGTAGCATCTTTCTGTGAAATTTGGAGTCAGAGCCACATTGTGGGTGTCAGACACCAGAATGATGCCCAGTATCTTGAGCCCTATCTTGGTGGCAACTTCATGTGTGATTTATAGTGAATTTCCACTAGTGATGGAAAGATGGTGAGTTGTTACATTTCCTAGAAAGTTTCAAACCTGTATGTCTTGTGAAGCGGCTAACAACTGCTTTCCCACCTCATACACATCTACGTGGGGCTGAAGTGCTGTGTCCTGTTTGGCTGATTTCTCCTCTACACAGATGTTAGTGGCTGTGGGGACAGCAGGCCCTGAACTCAGCTTTCTCTGATGCTGCAGTGGCCACGAGGGAAGGTGAGAGGGCGTGTCCTGCTGGGAACCCTGAGCTGATCACTATCTCTCTCCTACAGGGCTCTGGCACTGACTCCTGAGGACACTTTGATGGGGGTTGATTTTTGCTCTTTTGTAATGCCTGCCTGTCCTTACCCAGAATTTTTAGGCCTTTTAATCTGTCCCTCTGAGATGAGAGTCCTGCGTAACTGTGACTCAGTCACCATGTCGCCTCCTGTGACCCCTCCCCCAAGGATGTGACCTTGATGTTGCTTTTATTTTTTATTTTTTTTGCAATGGTCATGTAGAGCTTTATGCCAGCATGCATGATGTTGCTTTTAGCACTGACTCTGGAGCCTGTCTAGGTGCTGCTGGCAGTGTCTCCTCAGTCGCAAGGAGTTTTTCTGTTTCCAATTCCCCTCCACAGGGAATACATTGAATCCATTAATGTGGCTATAGAACTTTATGCCAATTAAACATGGTTATGTGTTATCTGTTTGCTGAGTCTTTTTTACTAAATTTATGCTAGTCATAGATTTAAGAAATTGACACATAAACAACATATACCTTTCACGTTGCTGGGACATAATCCAGGTGTAATCTGAAGCTGAGCCATGCACACAGGGTAAGGAGAGACTGAAGAAAAAGAGATATTTCCCTATTGGTAGGAGATATTTTTTAGTCAATAAGAGAACTGACTGAGAGGTTTTTTTTCTTGGAAAGCTGCGTGAAAAGAATGTTTTCTACCCATTATTCCCCAAACCTTAAAATTTTATAGAGGCTATAGTGGGTTTAGTCACTGTGTAGTATATCTCAGCATGGGACCTCAGTCTGGCGTATGGGGCAATAAACCTTACTGGGGTGATCATATTTATATATATTAATATATAATAAATATATTTATTATATTAAATATATTAATATATAAATATATTAAATATATTAAACCAGTGTGGTTTTCTGGTTTAGTAATCAATTTTTTCTTCTATTAAGCCTACAGGTTTTAGGTGAGATAGAACCTACATTCAATACAATGTTATTTTGCCAAATCTTGCATATCATATAACTCCTGATTACTGTCTAGTCAACAAGCGTTTCTGCACATGGCCCTCAGCTTCTTTAATCCTCTAATGGTGGCAGTCTGGTTTGCATGGTGACAAGTAGAGGTTTGGATTAGAAAATATGCAGTGTCTACACAGACCAGGGCGTATTTAGAACCATCAGTCAAGGGGAAGAGACCAATATAATTACTTTGCCAACCCCTCACTGGTTAGGAATGCTGATGGATGACTGCAGACTCTGGGGATTGTGTAGAGAACATGACAAATGGCTATTTCTGCATAAATTAAGTTAGTATATTTCAAGAACAATCCAGCATCCTTGGCAGTGTGCCACCTGCTTGGGTGCAACAGTGGCCCCAGTTTATGTGCACAGAATCTGCTACATCTGCTGAAGGGTCAGTTGCTAGAGTTTGTACCTGAGGTAGGGCATTAGCTTCTTAATTGCTTCATGGACAAGGCTGTGGAAATAGCTACTGCTTCAGGCTCTTACAGATGAACCCAAGTGTCCTTCTATACATTTTTACCCTCACAAGAGACTATTAGTGATCATCCACCCCTCATCTTCCCATTATTCAAGCTAAAAGGTTGATCTCTTTAAAATAGTCTGACTCTGTGCAAAATGTTAACAGCTAGGGCTCATCATGAGTGATCTTCAGCCTCACATCTCAGAGTTCAGCCTACTGACTACTGTGTTAGAGGCTCTGCGTATACTGGTAGTAATTATTGTTCTGTGGTGGTACATTGGGTATCTGCTTCTTTCCAGTGCTTTGGCCAAAATCTTAGTATACTCTACCTTATTGTTATCTCTGCTACAGCTCACCATACATTTTTGAGTTATGGACACATCTAACTCAAATGGGAGAGGCTTAGAGCTTTAATCTGCTTCACTGGTACTTTTGTCTTCTTAATATTAATTTAGTGCTCCAATATTCAATTCCATATGTTCTCTTCCCTTATTAGGTGACATAAGGGAGACACTTTACCAGGTGGGGAAAAGAAATCTACTAGAAACTCAAAATCCTTGCAAAGGCTTACACACTTTTCACATTCTTGGGGGTTTGCTTCTTACAGAGGGTAGACATGAATCTATATATTAAAGCTTCTGGGACAATGCATGACTTACCAAACTAAACAACTATAAAAAAAAATTGGGGACCATATATGGGTCTTGAATTTTCTGTGGACTCACTCATCTTCTCTCAGAGATGTTCCAGCAAGGCAGGCAGAGTGTTCTGCAGCAGAAACAAGTCTACATGTGTTAACATTGTATCACTGCTCTGTTGAAGAACAGGGACACATTTTATGTTACTACCCCATGGCATATTGTAGGCCTATGCAAGGTAGCTTTGGAGAAACATTTGAAAGACCTACTATTATCCCTCTAACTTGAAGACATTAATCTGAATTTTTAGAAATCTGTATTTCTCAGTCTTTCCATAAATCTCTTTGATGATGAATTAAGTTTGCAGAAACACTTTTGTAAAAAATAACACTCTGTAAAGGACAAAAGACTTAAAATTGCCTATGGTTAAAGATCTTATAACATAAAGCACATAATATTAAAAAAATTAAGACCAAACCAATAATCTTAGAAAATGTTGTTCATTTCACAGGGACAAAATAAACTAAATACATTCACCACATGTAAAATTCCTTTCTCAAGATTCATTTTGAGCTCTCTCTCTCTCTCTCTCTCTCTCTCTCTCTCTCACACACACACACACTCACCCCAGAGAGATTCAAATAGAGAAACCATGTATAAAGAAAATGAATTAATTAGGCTTGTTTTTGCTTTCCAAACAACAGACAGCCCCTAACTTTGAAATTAAGGTTATGTTTTCTACTTTTGGGACACCCAGCAAACAACAGATGGGTCTTGCATACCCAAACGTGTATCATTTGTGTGGCTTTGGGCACATAACAGTATAAAGAGGGCTGGGAAGCTCACTTGTTATTCAGTCTTTCTGTCTCTCTCTGCCTGCTTGTGTATACAGACCCCTATTTTGACATTAAAGTCATGTTGGCTACACCTATGGCTCCCAGATTCTTCCCTTTACCTGAATCAGCAGTGAAACTGCCTGACTTGGGATGGTTACAACAACACCATGGTTTTATTACAAAACATTATTCTTGAAATTAGGTACTGACTACATGATCAAAGTCTTTTACTAACAACAATCTAAATTAAAAAGTAAAACCAACTGCTGCATGATGGCACTAACATGGAAATAGCAATACTCATATACCCATAATGACCTTTAATGTGGATGGACTGAACTCACCAATAAAAAGGCAGAGAGTGGTGGGATGGATTAAAAACAAACCCAACTATAAGCTGCTTACAAGAGAAGCTCTTAAGCTATAAATATGTATATAAAAAATGAACTGAAGGGATGAAACTGGTACTCTAAACCAACAGAAGATTTAAAAAGGCAGGAACTACTATACTTATATAAAATAGACTCCCAGCCAAAATAGCAAAAGACAAAGATTGACATTATATAAAGGTAAAGGAGTCAATACAACAAAATACAGCAATTACAGATATATGCATAAAACATGTCAGTATAAAAATATATAAAGCAAATATTAACAACAACACAAAATAGAGGATTTATTTATTTATTTAAAAAAATATTTAGTTATGCATACAAGAGCTGGGGTACAGGCCAGAGTCACGGGAGGTGAGAGGATTCACCAGACAGAGCAGGGAGCAGAACAGGCAGATTGACTGAAGCACACTGCTGAGGGCAGCAGCGGGCAAGGCAGGAGAGGTCTGCTGTGCCATGTGGGTCCCCTCCCTGGCCAGCGGCAGGGATGGAACTCGTGCAGCGGTTTGCTTCATAGTGCCTTGCTTAGCCCACTGCGCCACCAGGGAAACCCCAAAATAGAGGATTTAAACACACCACAATGGATAGGACATTCAGACAAAAACAAAACAAAACAAAACACCAAAAAACAAACAAAAAAAAAAAACAAGCCAAAACCAAGGAAGCAATAGCCTTAAATGACAAGTTAGATGAGATGAACTTTATAGATATTTACAGAGCTTTCTACCTCAAAACAACAGATGTGTGATCTAGTAAAATGTTCATGGAACATTTTCAATGGAAAACGATATGTTGGTATAGAAAACAAATCTCAACAAATTTACAAAGTTTGAAATAATATACTTTTTAAAAGATTTATTTATTTATACATAGAGCTGGAATATAGGCCAGAGTCCAGGGCGGTGAGAGGATTCACCAGAGACAGAGTGGGGAGCAGAACAGGCAGATCGACTGAAGTACACTGCCGAGGGGAACAGCGGGCCAGGCAGGAGAGATCTGCCTGTGCCATGTGGGTCCTCTCCCTCCCTGGCCAGCGGCAGGGATCGAACTCGTGCTGCAGTGGCTGCAGTTTGCTTCATAGTGCGTTGCTTAACCCACTGCGTCACCAGGGAGGCCCAGTTTGAAATAATATTAAGCATCTTTTCAGATCATAATGCTTTAAAACAAGAAATCAACTAGAAGAAAGAAGGCAAACCACAGATTTATAGATAACAAATTATATGCTCCTGAATAACTATTGGGTCAATGAGGAAATAAAAGATGAAATTTAAAATAATTTATTAGAGGTGAATAAGAATTAAGCCAAAACTTATCACAATGTATGGGATACAGTGAAGAAATATTAAAAGGGATACAGTTCTATCTCAGGAAACAAGAAGAATGACATATAGAGATCCCAGACCCACATCTGAGGGGGTGTGGCAGAGTAGCCAGGGGCCTCCTGTAAAGTCTCCAGCCCCCAACTAGATAGGCAGAGGTTTTAGGACCTTCTGTGAGACCCACTCAACACCTCCTCAGACTGGGGAAGGTCTCATGACCGTCTGTAGGACCCCACTACTCCCGGCCCAGACCTACAGAGGTCTTGTGGCCTCCCACAATATCTCTATCATTATCCCCACTGACTGGTGAGACTTTAGCACTGCATCAGGGAGTAAGGCAGAATGACAAGAGACCTCACAACCTCCTGTGAGACCCCTCTAGCTACTTGCACAGATAGCTCAGTCCCCCTTTTCACCAGGCCAGACCACTAACTTGCCACTTGCTTTGATGACCCATGATGAGGGATAACTACCAGAGGTCCTACCCATTTGCCTTAGGCATCCTCAACCTGGACTGTCTGTCCTAGTTTGGGGAAGCCTTCAGATACAGTACCCACCATCAAGTAAATACCCAGAATAGTGGAAGAGGGAGATCCAAACCCAACAGGAGCCCCATCTGTAGCAGAGCAAACCCAAAACAAACAGTGGGAGAAAGAAAAATACAAATGGTCGAGCAAGTCCTCAGGGGAATAATACACTATGGAAGATAACCAATCTCCAGAACCCAAACATATTGACAGAGAAAAATTTTTCTTGACAAGTGAAGAATTCAAAATTTCCACAAATAATGAAAGTCAAGGATTTAGAACAACACAAACAAAACTCAGCAAACAGACCAGAGACACAGAAGATACAGAAAGGTAAGAAGACACAGAATATAAATATAAGAAGACACAGAAAGGTAAAGAATGCTATGAAAAACATACTCACTGAACTGACTATTGAGATGGAAACTTTAAATTAGTACATAAAGGAAATTCAGGATGTAAAAAGATCAATAGAGGAAGTAAATTCTCAGAAAGCCATGGAAATATGGAAAAATGAATCAGTAATCTCAAAGATGGAGATCCAAGCTATTTAAGGAACTAATCAAAGAAAATATCTCAAACTTGAAAAAGGAATAAAAACTGACATACAGGAAGCTAAAAGGATGCCAGATTACCTAAATAAAAGGAAATCTACAGCAAAACACAAAGTAGCAAAGCTTCCATGAGTCCAAGCCAAAGGAAAAAAATAATGAAGCTGATGAGGGGAAAGAAACAGATAACCTATAAAGGAACAGCAATTAGATTAATATCAGACTTCTCTGAAGCAGCACTACAGACAAGAAGAGAATGGAGTGACATATTAAAAAAATTCCAATACAAAAAATGCCAGTCATGACTACTTTATCCTGCAAAATGCCCCATCCTATATGAAGGAGAAATAAGAACCTTCTCACACAAACAAAACCTTTGGGAACTTGATAACGCTAAACTGTAATAACTATTACAAGGCGCCTCAGGATTTAAACCAAATTGAGGAATGAACACAAAGAACTAAGCAAGGAAGTAAATAGAACTAAAATAATAAACACAATGGCAGTAACAGACTTACGTGTATCAACAATCGTTCTAAACATTAATGGACTAAACTCATCAATAAAGACACAGAGTACCATGTTGGATTAGGAATCAAAATCTAATTTTCTGCTGTTTCCAAGAAACACACTGAAGTCCTGAAGATAAACATAAATTGAAAGCAAAGTGTTGAAAAAACAATTCTACAAGAAAATGGTACCCAAAGGCTGTAGGAACAGCCATACTTACATCAGATAAAATAGACTTCTAACCAAAAAAGGTAACAAGAGATTTGGATGGACACTGTATAATGATCAAGGGAACAATATACTAGGAAGACATAAAACTCATCAATATATACTTACCGAATGAGGGAGCTCCAAAATACATTATACAATTACTATAATCTCTGAGAATAGGCATAAGAGAAAATATGTATGTTAGGAAACTTCAAAACTCCACACTCACCAAAGGAAAAATCAGTAAGAGAAAATAAACAAGGACACAATGTCCTTAGAAAAAAGTCCAGATCCCCATGGGACTAAGACATTTAGGACACTACATTTGTGAGAATGGCTACTAGCTAAATGACAAGAAATAATAAGTGTTGGAGAGGATGTGGAGAAGTGGGAACACTTGTCCACAATTGGTGGGAATGTAAACCATTATGGAAAAACAATATAGAAATTCTTCAGAAAGTTAAAAGTAGAAATTCCATACAATCCAGTTATCCCACTTCTGGGTATACCAAAAAATACAAAAACACTTATTCAAGGAGTGTATGCATCCTCATTTTATTGCAGTATTGTTTACAGTGGCCAAGAACTGGAAACAACCTAAGTGTCCACTGACAATGATTGGTTGAAGAAGATGTGGTATACATACACAATAGAATGCTACTAAGCTATAAAAACAGAAAAAAAATTCTGACATTTCTAAAAACATAGATGACCTAAAGGTATTATCCCTGGTGAAGGTAAATCATATGGAGAAAGAAACATGACTTCACTCATATGTGTTATATAGAAAAACAAACACTAACAAATTAATAAAATAAAAGTAATGTTTAGACTGTAATACCAATTAGTGGTTACCAGAGGGAAGCGATAATGATGGTGGGTAAGCTGGAACAAAAGAATCAATTGCCTAGTGAAGACAGATTTGGACTTTTAGTGGTGAACTTACTGTAGTTTCTTTTTAATGATGCACAGTTGAAATTTTATGTAATGTTATGTTTCATCAATAAAAAAGGAGTAAGAGAAAAATAAGAAAATAATGAAAAAAGATAAACATTTATCTCTCTTTACTATGCATTTTATTCATTTTCTCACATTTACTAATGCTCTGGCTTAGTTTTCTTTTTTTCCACAGCACCATCACTTATACCCCTTTAACATATTCTTCTCCCACCCTTCACTATTACCTATGGAGACTGGCAAAATAGTGAGAGTGAAAACTCTGAGGTTTGCCTCCTCCAAAAAATGACTCCTGAATGACAGTGAATGAATTTTGTATGTATCAAGAGGGATTACTTGGTGGAAAGGGGTAGAAAAAATGTAATTAAACTGTATCTGGAGCCATACTAGGCCAATACAACCCAACAAAGAGAGGGTGGCTCCTATACCAGGCCTCTCTTATGGCACTGCCTGAAGGGCTCACACCCATTATGGGACCTTAGAACCCTTGGAGAAGGAAGTGCACAGCATTGTTCAGAATGGGGTACAGCACTGGAGAACTATAAAGGTAAGTGTGTAGAGTGGTTGTTATTGGCTTAAACCTGTGGTTCCCAAATGAGAATAACCTAAACAGTGGAGAGGGCTAGAATAACCTGTGTTTTTTACAGAAGAGGTTATTTTTGTAGTCCCAAGCTATGTTATGCAAAACAACTGCCTCACCTCTACCCAAGACCAAAGCCAGATAACAAGCAAGTGGTACATTGCAGGTGTTTTGAACTCTGTACTCAGAAGGACTCTGTACTCAGAAGGACTCTACTCAGAAGGAAAAGAGAACAAATCCTGACTTGTGACCCTGCCTTAACTATAATCCCATCTCAGCACTACATCTACTGCTCCACCACAGCTTAGACATTGATGTAGGTACATGGCTGTTCAACATTTTGGCCGAGGAGTTGGTCTGGGGTGGGGGTTCACTGTGGATCCCACCACCCACTCAGGTACCCACAGTCCTTTAGGATGCTTGAACTCTTGGTGATCACTGAAGGTGACCCTTTTGTGTCCTATTGCCCTACCTTTTAACTACTACCCATACTGGTACAGTGCCCTAGTCATCTGAAAGGTGAAGAAGCTTTGGCTTATGAAACAATTGACAGCTAAAGTTTCTAACTGTAGCTCTACTTCCAGCAGAGGCCGGTACACTGCAGCAAACATTCCCTTCTTTTGTTTGCCACAGCACTATGCAAAAATACTCTAACTAGCACATCAAAGCAAATAGCATTTTCAGGGAGTCCCCATGTTTATATGCATCTGAAAAAATGGCAATCCTCCCCCACATATCAATAGAAGTCAGTAGCTGACTTGGGATTTCCTCCCTTTTGGATGCCTCATTACCAAAGCTAGGGAACTTCCTGTGAGGCTTGATAGTCCACCACCTCCTCACATCACATTAATGGAAGTGAGGTGATCTCCCATCAATGTCTTTCCCAAAGCCCAATTTGTTGGTCTCTTGACTAATTCAATAATTGTTGGGACAATACCTAGGTGTAATCTGAAACTGGCACCCACCATATATAGGGCAAGGAAAGATAATGAAAAAGGGCAGAACATTCCATATTGAATTGGTAGAATGAAGTTTTAATGACAAAGGGAATTTATTTAGGAGATTTGTTTTGGGAAGTTGCAAAGCAAGAGTTTTCTGTATCTCATCCCCCATATCTTAAATTTTACAGGAAGATTTTAATTGGGTTTAATCACATGCACCATACAGACAGTTTTAGCAATATATTTTGTCTCAGGGGCAGCTGCTGGCAGTGAGTAAAGCACATTCCCAGGTGCTGGTGGTAGAGTGTAGCTTTACTAGCTGGGGTCCTCTTTCCCATCAGCGGGCTGTCTCATTTTTTTTTTAATGGTTTATTTATTTATGCACCCGAGAGCTGGGATACAGGCCAGAATCACGGGAGGTGAGAGGAGTCACCAGAGACACAGCGGGGAGCAGATCTACAGGCAGATCTACTGAAATACACTACTGAGGGGAGCAGTGGGGCGAGGCAGGAGAGCTGCGCCATGTGGCTCCCATCCCTGGCTGGGGATCAAACTCGCGCTGCTATGCCTCGGATGCTTCACAATGCGGTGCTCAACCCTCTGAGCCACCAGGGAGGCCCTGTCTCATTTTTTTGATTGCTCTTCCTAACACATATTTCTATATTTGTATATACTGTGAAATCATCATATAACATCATTAACATTTATCACCACTCACCATTTTGATTTTTCCCTTGTGATAAGAACTTTTAAAATATATTCTCAGCAATTTTAAAGTACACAATAAAATATTAACTATAGTCAACATGCTGTGTGATGGGGGCCACGCTACTCGTCCGTCATGAGGGAACTATTATGAAAAATCAGGGGCTCCATAACTGGCCTGCCCCGGCCTGCGGGGCAACAACGAGGGCGCGCGGGAACCACCTAAGAGAATGAGACAAACAAGGAATGCAAAGAATGGAGGCAGGACAGGTTTCTGATCAAGCCTCAAAATTTTATTTTTGAACAGTGGTATATGAATGCTCAGGAGGGCTACGGGGAGGAGCAGGAGGAAGAGTTATTTCTGGATGATTGGCTGGGTGTTGGGTACTTGTCCTTTGCTGGTTGGGGGTTTGAGAGTGGGAGGGCTATGATTCCGGTGCAGAGTGGGAGGGCTGTGATTCCGGTGCAGAGTGGGAGGGCTATGATTCCGGTGCAGAGTGGGAGGGCTGTGATTCCGGTGCAGAGTGGGAGGGCT
>JAGFMF010011803.1:17032184-17051928 GCA_019455555.1 Galemys pyrenaicus
TGTTGTGTGTAAAGATTTTCTCCCAGTTGGTGGGTTGTCGCTTTGTTTTGGCTAGTGTGTCCTTTGCTGTACAGAAGCTTTTAAGTTTGATGTAGTCCCGGCTGTTTATCCTTTCCTTCACTACCTGTGCTTTAGGTGTTGTACCTCCAAAGATGTCATTGATGTGTATGTCATGTATTTATCTTTTACTTGGTGAGACTAACTGAAGGCATTTCAATTTTGTTTATTTTTTTTTAAAGACTTGTTCTTGGAGATTTGATGTAATCTATTGTCTTATTGGTCTTTATTCCATTTATTTATGCTCATCTTTGTTATTTCTTTTCCTCTACTACTTTTTACTACATGTTTCTTTTTTAAGTTACTTTATGATATAAAATTGTCTTGCTTAAGTGAGTTTTTCTTGTGTTTTTTTTTAAAGATTTATTTATTTATGCATACATGAACTGGGGTACAGGCCAGAGGTGTGGGGGTTGAGAGGAGTCATTAGAGACAGAGTGGGGAATGGAACAGGCAGATTGACTGAAATCTGCTAAGGGGAGCAGCGGGTGAGGCAGAAGAGGTCTGCCTCACCATATGGGTCACCTCCTGACTGCAGCAGGGATTGAACTCATGCGGCAGTGGCTGCGTTTTGCTTCACAGAGTGTTGCTTAACCCATTGCAACATAAGGGAGGCCCCTTCTTTGTTTCTTTTCTTTTCTTTTTTTTTTAAAGATTTATTTATTTATGCATACAAGCACTGGGGTACAGGCCAGAGGTGCTGGGAGGTGAGAGAATCCACCAGACAGAGCAGGGGTCAGAACAGGCAGATGTACTGAAACACACTGCTGAGGGGAGCAGCGGGCCAGGCAGGAGAGGACTGCTGAGCCATGTGGGTCCCCTCCCTGGCAGGCAGCAGGGGTCGAACTCCTACTGCAGTGTCTGCGGTTTGCTTCACAATGCGTTGCTTAACCCACTGCGCCACCAGGGAGGGCCCCCTTCTTTGTTTCTTGATGTAGATGTTTATCTCTAAAAAATCTCTATTGTTTATATACGAAGTATCTCTAAAAATACCTCTTAAAAATGTTTTTGCTAGATCCCATAAGTTTTTTTTTTTTAAAGATTTATTTATGCATACAAGAGCTGGGCTACAGGTCAGAGGTATGAGAGGAGTCACCAGAGACAGAACAGGGAGCAGAATAGGAAGATCTACTGAAATACACTGCTGAGGGGAGCAGCAAATGAGGCAGGAGAGGTCTATTGCATCATGTGGGTCACCTCCCGGTCCGGGGATCAAACTCACGTTGTTTCACAGTGTGGCGCTCAACCTGCTGCACCACTAGGTGCAGCAGGGAGGCCCTAGATTCCATAAGTTTTTGTGTGTTGTATTATCATTTTTTTTTCTCAAATTACTTTTTGATTTGTTTAATATTTTTTTCTTTGAGCCATTGGTTGTTTAATGCTATTTTGTTCAATGCTACTTTTTTCCACAAAATTTTGAATGAACAATTTTCTTCCTTTAATTTATATTTAGTTTCAAAGCTTTATGGGTTGAAAAATATCCTGGACACAACTTCAATCTTTAAAAAATTGTTAATAATATTTAATGGATAATATGTAATCTATTCTGGGGAATGTCCCATGTGACTTTTTGAGAAGAATGTAATTTTGAGCTTCACTTCTAAAGTCAGATTTCTAAGGTTTTGCCTTTGTTTTGTTTGTTACTTTGGTTTTCATATATTTTTATTTTATTTTATTTTATATATATTATCTATATATAATTTATATATTTTTATATTACATATGTCAGTTAAGTCATCTAATATTTGTATTTCTCCTGATTTATTTTGCTTACCATAATTCCCTCCAGTTATATCCATGTTTTAACAAATGACAAGTTTTCATCTCTTTATTTTTCATAATTAAGCAGTATTCCATTGTGTATATGTACCACATCTTCTTATTCAACACATCTGTTATAGGACACTAGGTTAATTTTACATAGTAGGACCACCTCAAGGTATCCAAAGAACAGACAAAATAAGCCAGAATAAATCCTAGAACTATTACCGTTGAGTGTACCAGAATGGAAGGATGAGTTTAGTTAGCAAAGAGGGAGGGGGGTCCAATAGACTATGGTGGAGAATTATTTGGGCTTTAATGTTGGTGCTGGTGTAGTAACGTACATCTCTATGGTGTGAACCTTCACCCTTAAATCATGTAGTGTTGTAAACTAATGGCACCTCAATTAAAACATAGGAAAGGGATGTTGGATTGCCAACATCACAAAGATGGAAAAAAGTTTCAGGATTTAGGCTTTAGTGTCACCAATATAATTTTTAGACTTTAGCTGAAATCCCTCCACCTGGTGATTGTTTGAGGTATTGCAACAGAAGTGTCAGGAGACTATATTAATAAATGTAAACCTGAAGATGCTTTGTATCTCTTGTTGGACCAGGAATAACAACAGTTTTTATTTTTTTTATAGAAGAATTTATTTGAAATACAGTCTTCCTATTAAAGGTAGAAGTTTTATGTGACAAATTTCTTTTCTCTCTTAATGCTATGGTTGTCAAATAGTCACCGGATGTTATCTAGTATATCCTGATAATGTTTCATTAAAGATAGTTCACCAATAAAAATAATCTAGGCCTTTATATCTGTATAAATATTCTTATATTTATTTTGGCATTTCCACCCTTCATTTCTCTGTTTCTCTCTCTAGTTCTGTTACTTAATGTTGGGCATTCTTGATCTATTTCTTGTGTCCTCTTTTTTTTTTTTTAAATATGTATTTCATTTCTTTGTTCTTTAATCTCTGAGACATTTTCTTAATTCAATTTTACAATCTTTATTACTTTTTCTACTTTTTAGTCTCCTATTTATACATTTATAGGTGCACTATCTTTTCACTGAGGATTTTAATTAGAAAGATTAGTAAGTTGTTTGCTCTCACATGAACTTCCTCTACCAAACCTGATAATTTTTATTTTCTTCTTTTCATATGCAAGATTTTTTTCAAACATTTGATCTGTCCTCCTCAACCTTGTTCTTTACTTACTATACACCATCTTATTTCATCTCAGACATTTATGCAAATTTCCTCTAAATTCACCTAATTATACCTGGCTCCTATATAGCATTCTTTCCATTAATATGTGCTTTTTCTTTTTAAATTCTTCAGAGTTTGCAACTATGTGTTGTAGAAATATTTCCTATGTGGATATTTTCTTACATTGGAGCATGAGTTTTTTGAAGACACATACTTCCATTGAAACAGGAGTTTGATCCTGGCCAGGGATGTGACCCACTCGGTGCAGCAGGCCTCTCCTGTCTTGCCTGCTGCTTCACTTGAAACAGGGGTGGAGGAGGCTCTGACTGAAACAGGGGGCAGAGGAGGGTCCTATGCTAGAGGGCCCCCCAAAAGCCCCTAAAGGCCAAAAGGCCACAAGCCAGAATCAAGGGCTATAGCAACAGAGGCTATAGCCTAACGGAAGACAGTGCCCGATACGGGTCACTGTCTATGTGTTCTCACCCATGCACACAATTGCAAGGGACCTCAGGCTACAAGAACAACAAACATGGGGTTTATTTATAAACATGGGTAACAAGAATGCTTATGTATCCACAGGAGGCTGGCTGCTTCATCCGGACAGCATCAGTGTTGGCAGTCAATCATCACCAGTGCTGGGCAGCACTGTCTTGTAGCAATGACCACTATGGGTCTGCAGAGGCAATGTTCAGGAACACCCAGTGTTCCAGCTCTTGTGAGGTGTTGGTTTATGCCACCAACAGACAGCTCTTTGAGACACCAGGCCCAGGGCCTTTGGTGCTCCTTCCAGTCAGTGTCACAGACAGGACAGAATCCCAATCTCTACTAAGTCCTTCAGTCTCTCACCCCTCCTCAGAGGGCAGCTATGGGAATCTTCCCTCCTTTCTTCAAAGACTGGAACCATCTTCTCCTCTTCCTCTGTGGGAGCTCTTCTTCCTCTGCTGCTTCTCCAGAACCCTTCTTCCTCTGGGCTGCTGCTCCTGCAAGTTGTTCTGAATCCTAATCAGCTCTGAATTCCAATGCTTCTGCTCTCCCTTTGACCCTGTCTTATATTCACTTTCAAGGTGCACCCCCTTCTGGTCCCTCCCCCCACCCCCCCAGAGTCTGGTCCATTTTCCTATTGCCTGATTGGTCCATTTTTTCAATCCTGCACCTGATTGGTCTGTCCCAGAATTCAGGAAGTGTAATTTACAAGAGGTGCTCTGCCACCACCTGTCATGGTGAGAGGCAGAGTCCTGGCATCAGTCAACCCACAGCTCATACCCGAATGGTTAATTCCATGATCCAGGCAGCACACTGCTACATAAAAGGTCTCTGAGGCAGGACTGCCACACTAACTTGCAGAGGAGCCAGAGACCACTCCTCCTGCCAGCTGCAGCCCAGTAACACCTTGTGCTCTTATCCATCCCCAACCCTCTCCTTCTCCTCTCCCCACCAAGTGACCCAATTTGTCCTTGTCTTTTTGTTTTTGTTGTGTTTTTATTATTATTATTCTTTTCCTTGATCGCTTATTTGGTTCCCTCTTTGACAAAGGAGCAAAGAATATACAATGGAATAAAGACAGCTTGTTCAATAAATGGTGCTGGGCAAACTGGACTGTTACATGCAAAAGAATGAAACTAGAATACTGCCTTTCACCATGCACAAGAACCAACTTAAATTTAAATTTTATATAATTGGGATCATATCATCACAATTTAACTTATTTTTTTAAAATACAGGGGCCTCCCTGGTGGCGTAATGGGTTGAATGCGGCACTGTGGAGCATCCGAGGCACAGCAGCACAAGTTCGATCCCTGGCCAGGGAGGGGACCCACATGGGGCAGCAGACCTCTCCTGCCTTGCCTGGTCCTCCCCTCAGCAGTACATTTTTGTCGATGTGCCTGTTGTGCTTCCCACTCTGTCTCTGGTGAATCTTCTTACACCCTGCAACTCTGGCCTGTACTCCAGCTCTTGTATGCATAAATAAATAAATCTTAAAAAATACACTTTGTATTAGAGCAGTTTTAGGTTCACAGTAAAGTTGAGCAGAAAGTACAGAAATTTCACATATATTCTTTCCTCCACCATGTATAGCCTTCCTATTGTCAACATTTCCTATTAGAGTGGTACATTTGTTACAACTGATGAACCTACATTGACATGTCATCACCCCTCAAGGTCCATAGTTTACATTAGAGTTCTCTTTGGACAAATGCATAATGATATGATCTATTATTATAGTATCATAGAGTTGGATTATTCTAAAAATCCCCTATATTTTGTTGCCTGCATTTTAATGATCACCTAGTCTGAGTTTTTAATTATTTTCTTACTTCTACCTCACAGGTAGCTTTTTCTCCTTAAATTTTCTCTGTCTCCTCCCCAAAGTAAACATGAACAAAGATCTGTTGCATATAACACACCTTGTCTAAAAATCATGTGCCACAGAGGGTTCCTATTTTTTATAGGAGAGTAAAAACTCAAAATTAAATATTATAGCTTCTTTCTTTAGGAGTCCTCTTAGTAATCCTTTCACTGATTATATGTTGCTGACTATTACACCCTATTTTCTCAGCCTAGCCCAATATCAGAATCTGATCTGGAAAAAAATCTTCCAATTAATATATGAGAAGAAATTCATTCATAGCCCCACATTTGAGACATTAAAGAGCTCAGAGAAACTGAACTGTTTTTCACATAGTAACACCTATTCTTTTTCATAAACTAACTATATAGATAACTAACAATATTTTCTTGTATATTTTTATATTGTTTAAGTCACTGCTTATATGATAAGGTTATTCAAATTCTGCAAGGAAATTTGCTCTGCAAGGAAAGTATCATTACTTCCACATTATGAATGAGAAAACTATGACTCAAAAATGTTTCAAAGAGCAAGATAACTCCATAGAAAGTCACATATACTCTATAGAGTAAAGCTTTAGAAACACTCTGGAAAGTCAGTGAATCCCAGCTGTTGAAGCATTTCCTCTCAGCGGTTTCCACTAGGAAGCAGTGAATCTATAGGAAGATGCAGCACTCAGTCATCATTGAATTATTTTAACTGGTTGTTCCTCCCCAGATTCTAATGGTTCAAACTTCCTTAGCAAGTAGTGAGAAGCAGAAATGCTAGGATGTTTTGCTGTTCCCCATGCCAAGTGGAGATGGATGGGGATATAGGATTCCTGACTTAGTCTATTCTGCCTAAGGACATCCTGCAGCCATAGTCACTGTACTGTCTCCAAGATGTTCTCATGGCACAGGAAAGTCTATGTGGTTAATCTAGGAGGGTTCAGGCAAACTATATTTATGTTTTAGAGACCTTAAGTATATCTGTGCTTTCTACTCTATTAATCTATTAATTTTTCCATTATTATTAACCTTGAGGATTATGTATTTGTTTCTTCATAGATATCT
The DNA here is from genome assembly GCA_019455555.1 of Galemys pyrenaicus. NCBI lineage: Eukaryota > Metazoa > Chordata > Mammalia > Eulipotyphla > Talpidae > Galemys > Galemys pyrenaicus. The sequence continues at coordinate 17,038,612 of JAGFMF010011803.1, forward strand.
ATGTATTTGTCTCACCCTGAAGTTCTCCTAAGTGACTTCTATTTCTTTTTCTGCTTAAGTAAAGTTGTTACCTCAAGTGTTAGGAGAGGGAAGCTTCTATTATCATCATTTGTTCTTAACAAATTTAAAGTTTGTGGAAGAAATTTAGACTTTGGTACTTTTGAGATTCAAAATTCCCTTCTAATATTTCACTGTCATAAATTTTAAAACCTATAATAAAATGAAAACAGATTAATTTTATTTTTTAAAAATTTTCTTCTATAATAAATATACACGAAGGGAAAAGATATATATTATCTTTGTTGATGCCTGAGTTAGGTGAGTGGGTATAGTGGCCAACAATGTGAACCCAAGAAGGATTGAAATATTAACTTCAACTACATAGTAAACTATCAGGTGACATTTGGTTGTTTCTGTGCTACTGGGCATGAAACATAATATACAAAATGAGATTAAATGATCCTTAAGAATAAAGGATCACGGTGTCAGTCACCCTGAGATGAAAGGCAAGAAAATATTCAATAAAAGACCTCACAGAGAGGGATTTATTGCTTCCATGGAGGTGTTGGATCTAGATCACTTGGGATTAGGTACTGGGTTGAGTACAGAAAAAAATAAAACCCAGGGCTTCAGGGAGAACTCTGAGGGGTACACGGGCTCTCAAGAGACAGCACCTTTAGACCCAGAGAAGAGGTGAGAGGAGTGCTGGAGGACAGAAGAAATATGATGAACTGGGTCAGAAAATAGCATTTGGTCGTCTAGCAAGCTCATTCTTCTCTCTTGTAGATGGGCAGTGCACCTGCAATAAAACAGACCTGAGATCAACAAATTCTGAAGGGTTCCAGTGCCATCCATTATCATGCCCTTTCCCAGTTCTCCAATTTTTCAAACACATTTGAATCCACAGCCTCCTCCTACTTTCCTTCCTTCTGTACTGTGAAGGAAGCTCTGACCAGTGTTTAATCTTACCTTCTAGGTTGTGACTCACAAGGGCCCTTGGTGTCTGGAGGCTCCACCTGAGCGCAGGCCACGGATGATGAGGATGGTTCCCACCACGATACCCACGAGACCCACGGCCAGCCCGAGAGCACAGACCACAGTCTCTGTCAGCTCCGACATAGGGGCTGGAATCTCAGGTTCTGTGAAATGAAGGTGTGGGAGTTAGAATGCCATGCTGGTTTATATACATATGTGTGGGAAGATGGGGGTGGGTTGTGTTGGTTCTACAAGGACTCAGTGCTCTAGGCTTAGGGAGGAGAGTGAAGTTAGTAATTAAAATTCTTTAAGTAGGCGGCCTCCCTGGTGGCACAAAGGGTTAAGCTCAGCACTATGAAGCTATCTATAGCCACTGCAGTACGAGTTCGATCCCCAGGTGTAGCAGACCTCTCCTGCCTTGCCCACTGCTCCCCTCAGCAGTGTATTTCGGTCAGTCTGCCTGCTCTGCTCCTGACTCTGTCTCTGATGAATCCTCTTATCCCCACACCTCTGGCCTGTACCCCAATTCTTGTATGTAAAAATAAGTAAATTTAAAAAAATCCTTTAAGTGTGTAAAGCCTTGGAAAATTAGATGTATGGGCTAACAGGCAGAATGTTCTGAACTTGACAGAGAAAAGAAGGTACCAAAAAGGGCAGAATTCACACATACCCCAGTGTTTCAGGAGTGGCTCCTCCAAGCCCCAGTGCTCCACCTTACAGTCAAAAACATCATCAGAAGTAGGGATGAAGGTGAGGTAACTCATCTTGAAGAAGGTCTGATCATTCTTGGGGAGGAAGCTTGTCTCTGACACACCCTCTGTGACTGAGCGCCCATTGACCAACCACGTGATGTTGATCACAGGAGGGAAGATGTTGTCCACAAAACAGATGAGGATGTTGGGCTGAGCCAGCGTCACAGGAGACTTGGAGAACACAGTCACTCCAGGAACCTCTGTGGTGAGAAAATGAACCATTGGGAAATGCAAATAGCTCTGCCTTAAGGTTCTGCACTGCATCCTGGAAGAATCTCTCCATCATTAGTTCCCCATCTGAAAATGGAAGAGTTGCTTCCCTTCTGCTTAGGAAATGCTATATTATATGGCCTGCACTTTACCCCGTGCCCTTCTCTCTGGGTGTGCTTATTAGGATAAGGGGTCTCCTAGGTGGTGCAAGGGGTTGAGGCGCAGCACTATGAAGCTATCTGCAGCCACTGTAGCATGAGTTCAGTCCCTGGCCAATCACATGGCACAGCAGACCTCTCCTGCTTCACCCACTGCTCCCCTCAGCAGTGTATTTCAGCCAATCTGCCTGCTCTGCTCCCCACTTTGTCTCTGGTGAATTTTCTTACCCTCCAAACTTCTGGCTCATACCCCAGTTCTTGCATGCATAAATAAATCTTTTTTACTTTTTTTAAAAAAGAGATCTTCTGATTCCTTTTGGAAGGATTCAAGGATTGTGTTATAAAAGTAAGAATCTTTTTATTACATGGAAATATGTGATTTTTGAGATAGAAGAGGATGAGGGTTAGTTATCTTGGGACTCTGTGGAAAGGAGAGTTTTATATAGCAGTGAATAATTATCTATTCCTAGGGAAGTAGGGAGTAAGGCCTTGTATGAAGTGGTATAGTCAGCAGAGACAGGTAGAGAGGAGACATATACCATTGGTAGCGGCAGTAGAGTTGGAACGTTTAATCATGATGTCCAAGTTGTGTTTTGCTGTAGCTATCTCTGTCAGTCCACCCTGTGGGTCAAAACCTGCAAATTTGCTGAACTCAGGCAGCCTCCAGACAGTCTCTTTCTTATCCAGGTCCACATAGAACAGCTCATCTCCATCAAATTCCTGGGTGTACATTCCAGAGGGACCATAAGACTGGTACACATTTGTGCCATAGATGCCAATGTGATCAGCTGACAGGTGAGGTTGAGGAACAGGAAGGTTAAAACACAGAGAAAAGAACCTTATTAATTATTAAACAAAGTGACTAGAAACACTGAATTTTCATTATTGTGGGTTCCATCTTTGTCTAAATCTCTAGACAAAATTCCCAGCCTAAGTGTTGGTAGTTGTGCAAAGTTAGAATCCAGCCTGTCTTGCAACTATGACATATTCCCATGAGGGTGGAACCCACAGGTCTTGCTCACTGCTATATCCTGTGTACTTAGTTCAGTGCCTGGTACAGGGTACATGAATGATAAGGATCGTAATGGTATGAAAGAAGAAATGATAAATTATCATGGTTTTAGCTTTCTTCTCCAGAGATTAGGTTTACTTCTCTCTGATTTGTAAGATTTCTCTCCCACTTTACAGTTTAATCAATTAAAATACATTCATTATGTTTCCTCTCCCCTCCCTCAGGACTGGTGCAGAGCACATTTTCTCTGCAGGAATTCCTTTTTTTTTTTTTTTAGCCAAGGGAAAGTATACAAGATATTGCAATTTTTAAAGTGTTTCCTCTATCTACAGAACATAAGAATATAACAAGGACAGCAATAGTAGTATAAAGTATATAAAAGTAGACGATGCTTCTCAGTTCTGTTTTGTTAACAGTATGATCCTTAAAGAGGAGCACCTAATTGCTTATAAAAAAACAACAACTTGGAAGCTTTATTAGATTATGGATTTCCATTGCTCATCATTCCTTTTTTTCCTTGCAGGAGGTTTCTAATCTCCCTTTCTTCTCCTGATACAACATTTAAATCCATCGCGAACTATGGCCTTTTCCCTGCAATGGACAAGGTACCGATTTGAGGATGCTAAAGCGGAAATGTGACCAGCACAGTATGACTGCCCGAATGAGCCTGACTGGATGATTTTATCAAGACACCTGAGTCTTTTTCCATTTTCTTCCTTCATTTTTCATTTGTGGAGAATCAATAGAGTATCAGACTTTGTGGGAGGCAAGAAGTAAAGCACAAATCAGGATGGTCTCTGCTGTTCCATAGCTGATTGAATATTGGGAGAAGTAGGTGAGCGAAGAAGCAAGCACAGTTTACTGTGGTGTATTCTGTAATGGGGGTATCCACAGTCTTACATTCCCGCATCCTCCATAAACATCTCTTCTACCAACCAATTAAGCCATGTTATCCTGTCATGTTCCTTGGTTTTTGTAGGGTCTATTTTTCACCTAGCAATAACATTTTCTTTTAGGATTCTCCTTAAATTCATTCTTGAATTATCTGTTTAGATGTTAAAAGTTCTTTTATTAAACCTGTTTTTAACCACATCATATCTTCCCACCCCTCCATCCAGTGTCCTGCTCTCCAGGTTTGTTTGTTCCTCGGTGAATCACTCTCTTCCCTGCCCAGCATGACCCCTTTGGTTAAAAGACCCTCAACTAAGCCTCTTTATCATTATAATGAGTTTTCTTGATTCTTTTTTTTTCAAATATAAATATATTCAATTATTCTTTTCATCTGCTACTTGCCCTGGGCTGTTGACAGTTCAGAACATCACAGTGCTGGGTGCACTGACCCAATTCACTTTTGTAGTTTCAACATTAGCTGGGTCACTGTCCTGCTCAGTAATGCTCCTTCTGCTTTCGTGCATCACATTCTTTTATAAAAACAAAAAACAAAAAACTTTATTTTTATTTATTTATGTATAAAAGAACTTGGGTACAGGCCAGAAGTTGAGGGGGTGAGAGGATTCACCAGAGACAGAGTGGGGAACAGATCAGGCAGATAAACTAAAACACACTGCTGAGGGGAGCAGTGGGCAAGGCAGGAGAGGTGTGCTGCGCCATGTGGGTCAGCTCCCTGGCTGGGCATACAACTCATGCCCCAGTGGCTGGCAATAACTTGATAGTGCTGAGACTTTAACTCCTGTACCATCAGGGAGGCCTCTGTTTTCCTACAACATATTCTTTATATCACTAGTCTGAGTCCCTCTTTTGGGTGATGGTGGCGAGGGAACAGATAGCATGTCTTGTCATCTTTGAAACTCTAATACTATGATCACTGTATGCTCAAAAAAAGTATACTGAATGTCAATTGCCAGTCTTGAGAATCACAGAGGTTCTGGGGAAGAACAATGGTCACAGAGGGTGAACCATATGAACATCAGGATCAGCAGTGACTACAGTCCCATGATGACTTCTGAGCCCCAAGCACTCTAGCCTTTGTGGTCCCCTTTCTCGGAAAATAGTAAAAGTTATATTTTATGACCATACTGGTATAAAGACAAATATAATCCAGACTGGGTTAAAAAGTAAGATGCTTCTTCTACCCTCAAATTTCATTTTTCTTCTAAATTTAAAAATTAAAATTAAAATATCTTCATGAGGTCCACCACAGACCCTGTATCAGTGTACTAACTGTGCTCAATGTGATGCTGAAGGAAATTCCCACCACCAAACGAAGAATGGTAACAGCTATGGTTAATAAAGATGCTAAAGAAGAGTACATTCTATTCCACTTCCTCTTTGAACAATTCAGTTTTTTACTTTGAACTTTATGAACTCATTCTTTATGTCTATAAAACAATAGGGAAAAGAACCAGGGATGGATCCTAGATGGAAAGAAGGATAAAGAAATGTTTGAATACACTTGAGGAAAAAATTTTATATTCTAAAGATGTAAATTTAAAAAATGATGATGATCATGATGATAGAAAGAAATGTGTAGGCCCTCCCTGGTGGTGCAGCTGATTGAGCACCTCACTCTGAAGCATCTGCTGCACGGCACGGAGAGTTCGATCCCCGGCCAGGGAGGGGACTTACATGGCGCAGCGGACATCTCCTGCCTCACCTGCTGCTCCCCTCAGCAGTGTATTTCAGTCGATTTGTCTGTTCTGCTCCCCACTCTGCCTCTGGTGAATCCTCTCACCTCCCACGACTCTGGCCTGTACTCCAGTTTTTATATGCATAAATAAATAAATTTTTTTTAAAAAGAAATGTGTGAAGAGAGAATGGAAAGAGGTGGACAATGAAGGAAAAGGAGACCAAATAATTTGTTCCTGTCCATTCTTCTTCTTATAGGACCCTTGGATAAGGTGAAGGAGAGCTGATTTGGATTGACAATCCAATATAACTTAATTCACCAAATTTTTCCATACAAAGTTTTCAGTTTATTTAAAAATAAAAATGCTTCTTATTTTTTAAAGAAAAAAAGCTATACTTGTAGTACTAAATTAAAAATAAGATTATCGACATTTATATGTATGTATATTAGAAAGCAGATCTACATGCCTATTTTATTTAATTATTTATAAGGAGACATATATGGTAACTGAAATTAAATGAAGACCATCTGGTAAAATGACTTGCTTAAAAGTCACCCACTCCCCACCTGTGCCCATGGTGGAGAAGTATGTAAATCTGAGATGAAGAAAAGTCACCTTTCTTTATATCTAAATAATATACATGATTCATGAAACTATGTACTCTGAGATAAACTACAGGAGAAGTAGACAGAAAACTTCAAAAGCTGTCAAAAAATTTTTGAGAATAGTTCATGAATTTTTGGTAACAAAACATCCACTCCTAAAAACATCCATATTGAGGCAAACATGAATGACTGCCAGAAAACCCAGGCTCTATTCACTGGATCCAGTATAAGAAACAGAATATGTCCTTGGTGAAACCTGCAATGGCACAAGTAACAAAAGGAATGGGTTGGGATGCTGGTTCCCTGATGAAAAACGGCCATACTTTTTAGACCTGTTTAGTGTTGAGAATGCCTTTGAAGAGCCTCTACTATTTCTAAACAAATCTTTTTCTTTTTCCCTCCATGTCTCTGTTTCCCAATTCTAGTACCCACACCCTGCAAACCTGCACTCACCTTTGATGTCTTCACCTCTACAGAGGCTCATCATGGTGGTCAGAGTCAGGGCCCCCAGAATCAGAGCTCTGTATAAGACCATTGTCTTCTCAAGGTGGTCTCAGCAGTCGCTGTTTTGAGTTGTTGAACAATGATGAGAATCAAGCTGAGGAGGAAATGTAAAGTATTCAAACCAAAGCCTGCCCCAGCAGGTTCTGGCCAATCAGAAAAATCTCCTCTGATGACATATCTGTTGCCAGTCAAAGCCTCTGTTCTAAGGGGCCTGGAAGAAATTGGGGATTCCCCAGGTTCTGCTGCAGCTTCCACTCAGAGTGGACTGGAGGGAATTTGAAAGGAGGGAGAATATTAAATCAGAATCTTGCCATATGTGTGTATGCCTGCTGGTGGCGAGACAGGTGAGACTTTCTAAGTAGTCTGATGGATAGTGAGGTTATCACTATGTCTTTCAGATTTTCTGGGTTACAGTCTCTAAGAATTGTACCCCTAGTTTATCATCCTCCCTGACAGTCCCCACACACTTCCTTTCCCCTGGTCTCTATAAGTGAACTTTTTTTTTTTTTTACTTCTATAGAGAAAATGGGATTCTCAAAATTTGAGTTGACCCACTCACCAAGGAGATCTCTGCTGGTGGTAGTCAAGGAATAGTTTTTTCTTTTCTACTTAGACAAACACAGTTGAGTAAGTTCTCATGTTCTCAAAAGCCCGAGTTTTTCACCAGGAAAGAGAGAAGTTTATAATATCATGTAATGCTACCTACAGTAACTGCTCTTTCATCTGATTTTCCACTCTCTGCTCTGAGTATTCTTTATGCTCTTTTGGTGCTGCCTATCAATATTTAAAGGAAATTTGGAGACATTGTTATACTAAAGAAAATTCTGGCTGACTCTAATACTCTGATTTCCTTTTTAAATTTAAGAATGGCACATCAAATTTAGAGAGTGGAGTGAGGATAATTACTGTGCCTTAGAAACTGATTTTCTTCCTTTAACCTGGTGCATCTTTACCCTCTGGGCTCTCTAGCCTTTCCTGTCTCTGCTACTACTGTGGCTTCTCTTTTTTCTTCTCCCTCGCTTCTTTGCTGGTGTCCACGTGACGCCGCCCTTATACGCCCTGTGACTCAGTCCAGGTGCTCTCATTTGTGCATGCCCACTTAGGCATGCATGTGGGACTGCAGGGTCCATCATCCACACCAATGGCGGGAGGGCAGAAAAGCCTGACAATTTTCACTGACCCTACAGTGAGACACAAAAATACCTGGCATCTGGGAAATATAAACTAGTAATATCAACTAGGCCTTGGTGTTACCTACCAGGAGCTGGCCTGGTATTCACAGTCGGATTTTTGTGTTTACCTAGTGAACAGGAACAATTTCATACGATAGCAGTATCAGATAGGCACTCTGTGACCGTGATGGATCAAAATGGAAAATAAGATCACTCTATAATTAAGTCCTGAACACAGACTAAACATGAACAATGACCAAACCACAAAGTGACCAAGCATTCTTCTTTCCTAGATAATGTGGATGACTGCTGTTTTTTTGCTGAACAACTTTAGGCTTAGTATAGTCCAGAAGCCAGTGTGTGCCATTACCCATGATTACAACTGGTGCTGCTGTTTACCCTGGTAATCCTTGAACCACCATGAGTTCTTGTCCCCTGAAGCTATAAAAAAGGAATTCACAGATGTAGGGTCAGAGAGAAATCAGGTCTTTCCACTCTTCCACCACTGTGATGCTGGACATCTGCAGTGCTGCGAGCATTCCAGGGTGGGCATGCGCAAGTGGGCGCACCTGAGTTGGACACGGGCTTAAATGGGCAGTGTCATGAGGCCCAACAGGACCAGGAGTACTGACCCACGTGAGCAGCAGCAGCAAAGCAGCCAAGAGGGTGAGATGCACTGGGGGCTCGGAGGCCTGCCAGCCTTCTGGCCCCCCCCCGGCACCCATGCCTGCCATGTACCTGGTCGCCTCTACTAATAAAAGCATGAAAAGCCACCGAGGGCTCCAAGACTCTTTCCCTGACCCATGTGCCCAGAACCATCCCGAACTTGCCCAGTGTGCCACCTTTCCTGCCACTACAACAGACTTTTTAGATAAATAAGCAGAAAGAAGTAAATTTTGTTCAAGAAAGTAAACAAATGTTTATTTAGGGGAGAAAGAATAAAAGCAAAGACTCCAGGGTTGTGATACCAAGGAGGGGGCAGAAGACATCAAGAATGAACATGTGTCTAGGGGATATTTAAAACTTTTTTTCTCTATTCTAAAATCTTATCATCCTCTTTGTGATTTGCTCTCTCTGGCTGTACTTCCCTGAGCAGCTGTGTCCAGCATTACAAATCTATCTTATTCTTTTTTTCACTACCCCTGTACAAGTTCTCATAAAATTTACTCTGCTATTAGCCTTAAAATGTAATGCCCTCATTAGCCCTCCTGGATTTCTCTGTTCTTATCTCAGAAGCTCTCCCAAAATCCCAGCCTGCACTGTTCCTGAACCTAATTAATCCTAACTTGCCCTGGGACTCAGTCCTATTTCCTTTTAAGTAAGCTTTAAGATGTCCAATTATAGAATTAGCCCACTCCACTACCCATATCCTGATATAATTCAATTAAAAGCAAAGTCTGTATTAGATCCCTCTTATAATCACCTAATACAAGCCGAAAATCCTGTAATATTTAATGGTATTGATTAGGCTATACTCCTCAACATCAGTCTAGGTGTTATTCTAAGGGTTTTTATAGATGTGATTAAATTCTATATTCAGTTGACTTTAAGTAGGAGAGGTGATTTCTGGATAATCTGGGTTAGCCTGATCTAACCAGTTGAAAAGTCTTAGGAGTAGTGTCATTCTCACACTTGACTGCTTTGGTACACCCCTAATTATTATGCATTGTTGAAGTTTCAAGTTTTAAAGCTCAAGACCTGTGCCATCTATCAGCGGTTAAAAATCCTTCACAACACTGACTGCTCCTTAATAACTGTTCGCTAAAAAACATGTGACATTACCTCCATATCTAGATCTACTTTCACCATAGTTCAAGAGAACGCTTAAGCTAAACTGAAATTATTTGATGAAGTCTTCGTCCTAGGATTATAGTATATCATCAATAAATGCTGGCTAGCTAAAATGAAACTCGAATTCATCTGAATCCGGTTTTAAACTAACTGCCTGGAGACAGATGATATTTCCTATTCAGTGGTGATTGGTTTTCTTCTCAGAATCTCTCCAATCCTAATGGACTTACTGTGAACATTCATAGCACAGAAATCTTAGCATTACATTAGTCAATAAAGCAAATGAAAAAGATTCTTAAATGTAAAAATAAATGTTTATTTTTTAAAAAAGATTTATTTTCTTTATACATATAAGAACTGGGGTGCAGGCCAGACGTATGTGAGAGGATTCACCAGAGAGAGTGGGGAGCAGAACAGGCAGATAAGATCTACTGAAATTCACAGCTGAGGGGAATAGCAGGCTAGCCAGGAGAGGTCTGATGCACCCTGTGAGTCAGCTTCCTGACCTGGGATAGAACTCATGCTGCAGTGACTGGCAATAGCTTCATAGTGCTGAGACTTTAACCCCTGCACCGCCAGGGATGCCCTGTTATTGTTTATTTTAGTATAAAGTACATAATAATGTATATTATTTACTTGTAATATATATTATATATAGTACACATATATAATATATATTATTACACATAAATAATATTATTGTAGGTTGTTGTACCATATGTGTGTGTGTATCCTATAAGTAAACATACATAGTTAAAGCATTTGACCTAGAAAAATTTAAATTATGATTTAACCAGAATTTTAAAAATTCAAATGTGTCACTGTTTTAATAGCTGATAATATTAGGGAAAAGTAATTCACATGTGTACAAAGTATGGAGATTTTGAAAAATATGTCAAACAAAAGAAGTACCAAATTATATTTATAGTAATATGCTTATTACAGACTATTCTTACTGAAGTATTTCTCAAAAATGATTCCATTAATAATAAGTATTAATAGGGACAACCTCACACCTGAGAGATGACAGAGCTTGGGAGGGTGTATTTACTGAATTGAGAGAATAAGGAGGTAGAGGACTGTATTCACAACCTATTTGGTCTTTTCTCTGTGCAATTTGAGGTCATGCTTTAATTCCATTTTTGAGATGTAAATTATTGGAATCCATGGATTTGTTATCCTTCATGAAAGGTCATTTCTCATATAATAGAACTATGATATGACACAGTAACCTAGGTCTGGACAAATAAGTGAAGAGCACTGGAAATGGTGTAAATGAAGATAAAGTTTTTTTTTTAAATTCTCAACCTTAGAACTATTGACATTTTAGAAAGATACTTTTTTTTTTGTAGGGAACTGTCATGTGTGTTTAGAATATTTGGCAGCACCCTTTGCCTCTACCCAATAGATGTCAGGAGTGGACATCCCAGGTGCACTCCCAAACTTATCTCCAGGCATTGCCAAATGTCACCTCAGGGAATTACTGCTCTATGAAGTAACAGAATCTTAAAGCAAAACTAGCATTATACTGTGTGTTTATTATATCTGAAAAGGTAAAATATAAGAATTGCACAAAAATAAGAGAAATTTGAAGGTAGATTTTATATTTGGGTATATAAATCATAGGACAACTACTAATTCAAAATAAGGCAGACTAAATCTATTAGATTTATTATCTATTAGATAATATTAGAACTTAGAGAACATCTAGCAAAACTATTTACCCATAATAATAATTCATTATGTAATGATCAAATATTGACAATTAAATGATAGAGATAATTGGATTGAATAAAAATAGCATGATAATCTAAAGAAACTCATTTTGAATATAAAGACATGTTTACATTAAAGGTAAAATATATTACACAAACAAAATATAAAGGAATCTGCAATAACTATGTTAATACTAGAGAAAGGAATATTACAGGGAATATTATGAAGGCTAACGAGGGCTACCACTTAATAATAAAGTGTTCATTTCTTCAAAAAGACATACTAACTGTACATGTAAACAAACAATAGCGCTTCAACATGCATGACACAGAAATGAAAGAAAAACTCAAGATTATAGTTGAAGGGCAGGTTTCTCAGTGATTCTGAGCAGATGGATAAGGAGCCCTCGGTGGCTTTTTATGCTTTTATTGCATCATTATATTAGAGGCAACAAGGTACACAGCAGGGAGGGGTGCTGAGGGGGTCAGGAGACTGGCAGGCCTCCTAGCCTCCCCCCACCCCCCCGCATATCTTCACTCTCTGGGCTCTCTACCCTCTTGTCTCTGATTCTCTTCTGCCTTTCTCTCTTTCACTACCGCTCTACCTCTTTTCTTTGCTTCTGCTGGCATCCTCCTGACGCTGCCCTTATACACCCATGTCTCAGCCCAGGTGCACCCACTTGTGCATGTCCACATCCTACTTTAGTGCCCGCCATCAGGCATGCGTGCAGGACCACAGGTGTCCATCATTAATGGCGGGAGGGCAGAAAACTCTGGTAAATTTTCCATTTACTCTACAGAGATGTTATACCCATTAATAGTATTTGACAAAAAATTAAGCAGATAGTCAGTAAAGATAGGTGTCTAACACAACCAATGAACTTATTAAGTCATATTTATAGAATACTCCACTGTAGCGGCAGGATGGAGGTACTGGAGCAAGTTTCGGGATGGTTCTGAGCAGACGGTTCAGGGAAGGAGAGTCTCTTGGAGCCCTCGGTGGCTTTTCATACTTTATTTAGTAGAGGTGGCCAGGTACATGGCAGGTAGGGGTGCTGGGGTACTGGGGGGCTGGGAGATGAGCACATCTCACCCCCTCGGCTGCTTCTCTCTCTGCTGCTCCTGCTGTTGGTTCTCTCAGTCAGTCCTTGCAGTTCTGTCTGTTGGTGTCGCAGTTCTCACAGTTCTGGCGTCCTCATGACACTGCCCATTTATGCCCGTGTCCAACACAGGTGCGCCCACTTGCGCATGCCCACCCTGGAATGCTCGCAGCACCGCAGGTGTCCATCATTACTGGTGGGAGGGTGGAAATACCTGATCAACCTTTACCCTACAGTCCACCCCCTCAGGTTTTCCACCATACAAATCATACATCAATTAACCATCAAGCAATGCAGCAAAATACAAAATGCAAATGAACACATACACCTAGGCAGGGCACCAACCTAGGGGCAAAAGACGTTATTGGCACCAGCAAATGATCCACCATATCTGCTGCCGAAGGCACCGATTACATATGAGGCGGGAACCACTCACGGCATCTGCCGTCTCACACCAGGAGTCGTCAGGCTTCCTGGCCTTCTCTGGCTGTGGTCTCAGCCACAAGCCACCCACTGCACCCACCCCCAGGGTGCTCCCACTCTCGGGATTGGCAATTCTATACTCTGGGGGTAATCGCCCAATCCCCAGGGTACTCTCTGCTATCACCCCAACACTCGGCTTTTCACAGCCACCATTGTGACACGCAGCCCCTGCACTCAGGCCAACCCTGTGCACACGCACATGGGTCGGGGATCCGTGGATACAAGCTCCACATGCGGCCTCTCTTGGGTCTC
>JAGFMF010011803.1:17052863-17073687 GCA_019455555.1 Galemys pyrenaicus
GCCCACTTGCGCATGCCCACCCTGGAATGCTCGCAGCACCGCAGGTGTCCATCATTACTGGTGGGAGGGTGGAAATACCTGATCAACCTTTACCCTACATCCACCCAGTGACAACATAATACACAATATTTCCAAGTGCATATGGAATATTTGCCAACATAGGTCATGTTCTGAACCATAAGACAAACCTAAAAAATTCAAGTACTGAAATTATAAAAAGTATGCATACTTTCCTGGATAAGGACAGAATTAAACCAGCAATCAATTGAAGGAGAATATGTGAAAAAAGCCTTAATATTTTCAATTTAAAGAACAGAATTTTAAATATCCTTTGGTCAAAGTGAAAATTTCAAGGGAGATTAGAAATTTTAAAATGAAATGAAATAAAATTAAGTTAAAAAAATTAAAGCTGCTTGTAGGGTAAAAGGTTAATCAGGACTTTCCGCCCTCCTACCACTGATGATGGAAACCTGTGCACATGCCTGTGTGGGCATGCGCAAGTGGATGCACCTGGGCTGATGCACCAGGTGTATAAAGCTAGCGTCCCGGAGACGCCGGTGTGGTGTGGTGGTGTGGAGCGGTGGAGTGTGAGGGATACCGTGACGGCAGCGAAGAAACTGCTTGAACCGATGATGAACCTTCTACACAGTCTGGGAAGGTTGCAAGACAAATGGTGTAGACGGCAGGACGGTTCAATGCAGATGGTTATGGAACCCTTTGAAACCTGGGGAAGGATTGTGGGATGGCCGGCCATGAGCAGATGGTACCTGGTGGCCAGCCTCCTCTCCCAGTGGACACCTCCCTAGGAATGGCCAGAGATAGATGGATCCCCGTTGCAGTTGGAACAGGCCCTGTATGAAATAAAAGAGAACCTGGATGGATGTAGTGCCCGTGAGGCGGCAGGGGCGATGGGATGGGCATTTCTCACAGCTCTGCGAGAGTCTAGGCAGAAGGAACTGTCCAGAGTCCAGAAATTACAGGACGAGATGCGGGAACTGCGACAACGTTTGAGGATTCTGGAGGAAGAAGTTCAGAGAAACCAGCCCACTACTCTGGAGACGCCAGACTCCTCAGAAGAGGTAAAGAGGGAAGCTAGCCCTGTGCCTGAGTCTCACCCAGTAGTGGGAGACCAGCCTGCGACTCCAGAAATGCCGGACTCCTCTGGAGAGGAGGAGGAGGCTGCTCCCATACTCCGGGCCCATCCTGTGGTAACTGAGAAAATGAAGTGACAACAGCCGATAGCCCCAGGGGGTCAGCCTGCTGGACCACCCCAAATGACGGAATTTACAACTTACAGACCATACACCCAGGCAGAACTCGTGGACTTGCGCAAACAGTTCGGCCATAAACCGGGTGAACCCTGGGTGAAGCCTGGTTGCTGCGTTAGTGGGACCTGGGGGTGGATGGCATTATCTGTACAGCGCAAGAGATGGAGAGACTGACCTCTGTGACCTCGCACCATCCTTGAGACAGAGGCTGCAGAACAGCCGGAAGCATGGCCAGGTGACCACACCCTGTTGGAATGGATAACGGCTGCTGTACGGACAGTGTGGGCTGATGCAGGAAATGTGCCAGAGACAGTGAGCAGATGGCAGACGTATGCCGACCTGGTGTAGGTACTTAGGGAATTGGGGATGCGGCAGGCCATGTTCAATGTGAATGCTCGTGGTCCTGATGATGAGCTTTTCAGAGCAGGGATGAGGGATTTGGTACTAAAAAGTGTCCCCTCATCCTCATTTGGATCCCTTATGGCAGTTCTAGCACCCTATGTGGGACGTCAAATTCATGATGTCACCACAATGCTAGCCAGCTTGGGTGGAGTTGAGAGCAGGCGCTCCCAGACTCAGAAGGGAATACAGGTAATTGAAAGATCAGGAATGCCAAAGAGGGCAAGGAAGGCTTTTAAAACTACAGAACCTGTTAAAGTCACCCGTAATCAAATGTGGGCAGACCTAGTGAGAGCAGGGGTAGATCGTACCAAAACACACGCGAGGCCCAATGCCTATCTGTTGGAATTATGGAAGCAACTGCAGAAGACCAGAGGTTTATGCCCATAAGAAGGGCTGCTGCTAAAGGGGAGCCTAGAAATTCCAGGCCTCAGGTACGTGCCCTGCGCCTGGAATATCACTTACTGCCAACCTCAGCCCCGGGAGATGCCCTGTTCACTTTTAAATAGGTTGAGTGCCAAGGACATGGGTATTGAATGGAAATTTCACACACCCTATAATCCCAAAGCTGCAGGGATCATAGAGCGTTACAACAGCCTGCTAAAGCAAGGACTGAGAGCTACAGCCCCCACTCCGATGCTGGCGGGGTAGAGCCGACGCCTGTGGGACTTGCTATGAACACTAAATGAGAGGAGCAGGAAAGGCGGCCTGGCGTCAGTGGAGGTTTTGCGGCATTGTGCCGCTGCTCCTATACAAGTACAGATACAAAACTGGCGTGTATATTGCCAGATGGGAGGGATCTCCCATTACTAGTGCCAATAACTTCTTTATCTTTTCACCACTAGGTTGGTGCTCTGCCTGGATGTATTTGTATTCAGTTTGTATTTTGTTGTATTTCTGTATTTAGTTGTATTCAGTCTATTTTTATGGTTCATGACTGCAATGTTCATATTTGTCTAAGGAAATGTATATATATGTATTGCATGGTGGAAAATCCTGAGGGGGTGGACTGTAGGGTACAAGGTTAATCAGGACTTTCCGCCCTCCTACCACTGATGATGGAAACCTGTGCACATGCCTGTGTGGGCATGCGCAAGTGGATGCACCTGGGCTGATGCACCAGGTGTATAAAGCTAGCGTCCCGGAGACGCCGGTGTGGTGTGGTGGTGTGGAGCGGTGGAGTGTGAGGGATACCGTGACGGCAGCGAAGAAACTGCTTGAACCGATGATGAACCTTCTACATAGTCTGGGAAGGTTGCAAGACACTGTTATATCCAAATTTGAGCTATGTGACTAAAATTATTGTAGGGTCAGAGAAAAGTGATCAGGCTTTTCTGCCCTCCCTCCATTGGTGTAATGATGGATACCTGCGGTGCTGCACACATGCCTAAGTGGGCATATGCAAGACACGGGCCTATAAGGGTGGAGTCATGAGGATGCCAGCAGAACAGAGGATGAGAACAAGAGCAGCAGAGCAAAGCAGCAATAGAGGCAGAGATGAGAGATGAGATGCTAGAGAGCCCAGAAAGTGAAGATGCGCTGGGGGCTAGGAGGCCTGCCAGCCTCCTGGCCCCCCTGCCTGCCATGTACCTGGTCGCCTCTGTGATAATAATGCAATAAAAACCGAAAAAGCCACCGAGGGCTCCAGGACTCCTTCCTTGACTTGTCTGCCTGAATCATCGAGAACTTGCCCTGTGCCCCTTCCTGGCACTACAATGATGCCGAGGGGAAAGTTTATAGCATTAAATACTTCTACTAGAAAAAAAAAGAATGGTAATAAATCAATGGCCTATCATCCAACTGAAGAACTTACAAAAAAAAAAGCAAATTAAAGCAATTGGAAGGAAGCTAGTCACGATAAGGGAGGAAATTATAAAATCATGGGCAAGAAATAGGAAAAAAAATATATCCTCTAGTCACATGAACTAAGAAAAAAATAGAAAAGACCCAAATTCCAAATATTAGAAGAAAAGAACATCCCTGTCGGCTCTATCTACATTAAAATAACAAGAAAATACAACAATCACCTCTAGAACAATACATTTGACAATGCAGATTAAATGGCTTTTCTTGTGAGAAGAGTAAACTTATGAAGCTCATGTAAGAGAAAAATAGATAATGAAATATTATGCCTATTAAGAAAATTGAATATTCAGTAAAAAAACCTAACAGGCAGTAGAAACAATGAACATACAGTAGGCAGGCACCTCAGAGTTATCTTTAGTTCCTTGTTCCTATTGGCTGCAGCACTCAGAACAGCAAGAGTGGACCAGGCATCACCAGACTGGGAATGGAGGGGTTTAGAATTGACATGGAAGGTCATATCTCCTTATCAAATAGCAAGTTCAGAATAGTTATAATAGAGAAACTCAAAGATATAAAATAAAACTCAGAAAAGCAAGTCAAAATGGGCAGAAGAACTTAAGTCACTTCTCCAAAGAAAAAATGCAAATGGTCAACAGGCACATGAAAAAAATGTTCATCACTTATAATTAGGGAAATGCAAACCATAAGCCCAATGAGATGCCACTTTACACCAGTGAGAATGGCCCACATTAAAAAAACTAACAAGAACAAATGATGGTGAAGATGTGGAGGAAAAGAAACCTTCTTACACTGCTGGTAGGAATGCAAACTGGTCCAACCACTATGGAAAGCTGTGTAGAGGACCCTCAAACTAGTAAAAATGAAGCTACCATATGACCCAGCAATTCCACTTCTAGGGATCTACCCAAAGGACACAAACATATTAATTCAAAAGGAAGCCTGCACTCCTATGTTCATTGCAGCACTATTTACAATAGCTAAAATATGGAATCAACCTAAATGGCCCAAGACAGATGACTGGATCAAGAAGCTGTGGTATATACACATGATGGAATACTACTCAGCAATCAGAAAAGATAAACTCATGCCATTCACAGCAACATGGATGCAGGTAAAAGGGATTATGCTCAGTGAAATAGGTCAGAAGGAAAAAGAAACCTTCAGATGGTTTTGCTTATAGAAGGAAGATAGGGAAACTATACAAGGGATCAGGAAAAAAAATAGACAAGACTAGCCGGTAAACTATAAATTGGAGACGTTCATCAGGGAAGAGGGAGGAAAAGGGATCAAAATGGGACAGAAGTGCACAAGATTCTATGGTGACAGTTCACGAGTAGCTTGGTGGTGGTAATTGTTTTTTAAAGATTTATTTACTTATGCATACAAGAACTGGGGTACAGGCCAGAGGTGTGGGTGTGTGTGTGAAAGGATCCACCAGAGACAGACTGGGGAACAGGACAGGCAGATTGACAGAAACACACTGCTGAGGGGAGCAGTGGGCGAGACAAGAGAGGTCTGCTGCACCATGCGGGTCACTTCCTGGATGAGGATCCAACTCATGCTGCAGTGGCTGTGAATGCTTCATAGTGCGTTGCTTAATCCGATGCACCACCAGGGAGGCCCAGTGGTGGTAATTTTATGAGGTCGATCCCTGAGAAGAGAAATCAAGCATTGTACAAAAATGAACAATGTTGTAAAAATATATCAATAAAGATGAAAAATAAATGGAATTTGAGATAACGATAAGACAAGTTTTTGGGTGATAGCCTGAGCCTTTGTTATGGGGAGAGCAGACAAACAGCTGGGTCTCATGCTTGGGTTGTAGGTGTGCAGAGGCAAACGTAGCTCTTTGAGGAGGCCTTTATCCAACCTTGTAGTCTTCAAATACCTTGGCTTATGTGAGTGGCATTGCTATTATCTGGCTGTGAAGTGACAAGGATTGTAAGCATACTCCCGTGGATAGGATCCAAAAGTGGGCCCTGAGGTTATGTGATTTTTCAGCCAGAACTCCTGGGATGAACTTGGAGTGAACTTTGTTTCTCTCTCTTTTTCAAGACCCCTCTCACATAAGGAAATCTCTATCCCTAGTATGGGTAGAGGTGTTAAAGTTCCCATTTTGAAAGCTTTACTATGCACAACTTTAATCTTTATCTCCCTTATGTGTACTTTGACTTAACAATGTATAACTTTGATCCCTATACAAACACTATTTGCAGGATCTAACACCACAATTGGTGATCACAAATGTTTCAGCAAAAGGTTAAACAAAAAAAAAAAAAGGTTAAACAAATTGTAAAATGATAGACTTATGTCATGTCTGAACTGACTTTGTATTGTCTTAAGTTCAAAAAGATGATTATAAAAAGCCTTGGGAAAATTAAGATGTCACTGAAGTATGTAGCTCAGTCCCTTGCCAAGCTTGTGTGTGTGTGTTACATGTGTGGCTCAGTTCTCTCTGCGACCCGAGTCCACGATCCAAGAGATTGACACCAGGCCACTTCTATAACAAGTGCAGATTCCAGGAAAGCCCACATGCGCTTGTTTTAATTGGTGGGGATTATGGGACCAAAGAGTTAATCTGTGCTTCTGTGTTCATTCCAACTACTGATTTTAGAAGATATCCAATCCCTTCCTCCCAAAATGCAGAAATATTGACAAAAATATTATCTCCATAATAAGAAGCAATAAGGAATGCTTAAAAAATGGGAAATGCTTCAGAAAATTAAGGAGCATGGTTGAATAGGGAATAGCTATAAACAAAGTAGTCAATTCAGCAAAAGGGAAAATGTCTGCATTAACCTTGCTTCCACTGACTTTTAGAGCTGCATTGTTAATTTTAGAATTTCATGTGCTATTTGACTTATAGCGCTTCTTCTTTTCATGTTATCTTAAATACATTAGCAAAGTCTGTTATGCTGTGTTTCTTATGCATTACATTTTGTTGGTACTGTGAAGAGACACTTTTTATATGCACAGACAGTAGCTCTATTCCTGTGTTTTCTTCATAGCATAGTTTTCCAGAAACAAGTGATGCTGCCCTACATCTAATCCTGATTGGCTGGCTAGAACATGTTTGATGTCAAGTTGCTGTTTCACTTAAGCACAACTTCTGTGAGTGCTTTTAGCCAGTAAATTCTATTCTAACTTATGCTCACTCTGTGGGCAGGAAGCTTGAGGGTTGATCAGAGCAAGAGGGCTGCAAAGTCACTCTGCATGTGTTTTCCCCTCCTTTCTGGTGTTCTGAAACCTGTCTTTAGGGTTTAACTTATTAGGCCAAAATGATAGTTATTAGTGTTGTGATCAGTGATCCTGGAAGAAATCATCTTTATATAAGAACAATTTAACACCAAAAAGGAATAGTACTTTTAAAAATGAAGCAAAATAATGTAGAATAAAGTTATTTAAAAAATGCTCAGTTTGGTGACAGTCTTGTATATGTTTGTGTAGCATATGTTGAATTTGATTAAAATTGAATTAAATTTATACATTACATTCCACTATAGGAACATTATATTCTTCTCTACCTTTTTATCTTCTTTTGTGGTTCATAAGATTTTGTAATATTTTGCCTAATGATTCTTTACATTCTTTGCTAAATATATGACATTTTTTTGGGTTCTTGTGTAGGGTAAATTAAAATTGTCAGGTTTTTCCACCCTCCTGCCATTAGTGTCAATGCTAGACACCTGTGGTTCTACACACATGCATGATGGAGGGCACCTGGTGTAGGGTGTGGGCATGCATGGGTGGGCACATCTGTGCCAAGAGACTGGGCATAGGAGGGTGGCGGCCCAGGGATGCTAGCAGTGACAGAAGCAGTGATGGCGGCAGCAGCAGCAGAGTAGTAGAGAAGCAGAGTGTAGGGTCAGTGAAAAGTGTCGGGCTTTTCCGCCCTCCCGCATTTGGTGTCGATGATGGACACCTGCGGCCCTGCACGCATGCCTGATGGCGGGTACCTCAAGGAGGGTGTGGGTGTGCGCAAGTGGGAGTATCTGGGCTGAAACAGGGGGCATATAAGGGTGGCATCACAAGGACTCCAGCAGAAAAGAGAGCAGAGAACAGCATAAGCATGAGTGAGACCAGAGAGGAGAGACGAGAAAGGAGAGATGAGAGGAGCAGAAAGAGAAAGAGATCAGAGGCTAGAGAACCCAGAGAATGAAGATGTACTGGGGGCTAGGAGGCCTGCAGCCTCCTGGTCCCCCAGCACCCCTGGCTGCCTGCTGTGTACCAGGCACTAGTGATGTAGAGTGTAATAAAAGCCTGAAAAAGCCACTAGAAGCTCCAGAACACCTCCTCGACCCATCTGCTTGGATCTTAGATAACCTGCCCTGTGCCCTTCCTGGCACTACACAGAGCCATGATGCCAGAGAGCGTGAAGATTTTCTGGGAGCCAGGAGGGCTGCCTCCCCCCACCCCCACCCCTACCCAGGCTCCCCTGCCTGCTGTGTACCAGGTCCCCTCATTACAAATGGTATAGAAAGATCAATAAAAAAAAGTTACTGAGGGCTCCAGGAATCTCCTTTACATGTCTGCCCGGATCATAGAGAACCCGCCCTGTGCCTTCCTGCCACTATTCCTTGTTAATTTTTCTTTTCCTATAAACTATTTTTCCTTATAGTTCTTGGTTTAGTCTGCCAGAAAAAAATGATGCTGCCTCCCATGTGGTTTGAATTTGCCTAAGAGAAAAATATCCAATGCCTTCTGTGGGGTCAGAGAAAACTATGAGGTTTTTCTGCCCTCCTGCCCTTGGTATAATGATGGGCACCTGCAGTGCTGCACTCATGCCTGGGTGGGCATGTGCAAGTGGGCTAATGCACACGGTCTAAGACTAGCATCATAGGGACGCCGTGTGGTGGTGGTGGTGGCATGGAAGGAGAAGCTAAAGTGTTGTGGTGGAGTGCAATGGATAGTATGAAGGCAGCGAAGACAAAGAGATGCTTGAACTGGTGATGAACCTACCGGGTCTGGGATGGCTGCAAGACAAATGGTGTAGATGGCAGGATGGTTCAATGCAGATGCGTATGGAACCCTTTGAAACCTGGTGAATGATTGTGGGGTGGCCGGCCATGAGCAGATGGTACCCGGTGGCCAGCCTCCTCTCCCAGGGAACCTCCCCAAGGAATGGCCAGAGGTAGATGGATCCCCGTTGCAGTTGGAACAGGCCCTGTACGAAATAAAAGAGAGCCTGGATGGATGTAGTGCCCGTGAGGTGGCAGGGACCATGGGATGGGCGTTTCTCACAGATCTGTGAGAGTCTAGGCAGAAAGAACAATCCAGAGTCCAGCAACTATAGGATGAGATGTGGGGACTGCGACAACGTTTGAGGATTCTAGAGGAAGAAGTTCAGAAAAAACAACCCACTGCTCTGGAGAGGAAGAGAGGGAAGCTAATGTTTGCCTGAGTCTCACCCAGTAGTGGGAGACCAGCCTGCGACTCTGGAAATGCCGGACTCCTCTGGAGAGGAGGAGGAGGCCGGACCCATACTCCGGGCTTGTCAGGTGGTAACTCAGAAAATGAAGTGACAATGGCCTATTACCCCAGGGGTCAGCCTGCTGGACCACCCCAAATGACGGAATTTACAATTTATAGACTATACACCCAGGCGAAACTTGTGGACTTGCGCAAACAGTTCGGCCATAAACCAGAGGAAACTTTGGCAGCCTGGTTGCTGCGTTAGTGGGACCTGGGGGTGGATGGCATTATCTGTACAGCGCAAGAGATGGAGAGACTGGCCTCTGTGACCTCGCACCATCCTTGAGACAGAGGCTGCAGAACAGCCGGAAGCATGGCCAGGGTGACCACACCCTGTTGGAATGGATAACGGCTGCTGTACGGACAGTGTGGGCTGATGCAGGAAATGTGCCAGAGACAGTGAGCAGATGGCAGACGTATGCCGACCTGGTGTAGGTACTTAGGGAATTGGGGATGCGGCAGGCCATGTTCAATGTGAATGCTCGTGGTCCTGATGATGAGCTTTTCAGAGCAGGGATGAGGGATTTGGTACTAAAAAGTGTCCCCTCATCCTCATTTGGATCCCTTATGGCAGTTCTAGCACCCTATGTGGGACGTCAAATTCATGATGTCACCACAATGCTAGCCAGCTTGGGTGGAGTTGAGAGCAGGCGCTCCCAGACTCAGAAGGGAATACGGGTAATTGAAAGATCAGGAATGCCAAAGAGGGCAAGGAAGGCTTTTAAAACTACAGAACCTGTTAAAGTCACCCGTAGTCAAATGTGGGCAGACCTAGTGCGAGCAGGTGTAGATCGTACCAAATACACGCGAGGCCCAATGCCTGTCTGCTGGAGCTGTGGAAGCAGCTGCAGGAAGACCAGAGGTTTACGCCCATAAGAAGGGCTGCTGCTAAGGGGGAGCCTAGAAATTCCAGGCCTCAGGCATGTGCCCTGCGCCTGGAAGACCACTTACTGCCAGCCTCAGCCCCGGGAGACACCCTGTTCACTTTTAAATAGGGTGAGGGCCAAGAATTCGTTCACAGGGGACCGGTGGGGACCTGAGGCCACATGTGGAGCTTGCCATCCACTGGTCCCCAGCTAATGAGCAAATTGTTTTGGCTCTGGTAGATATGGGAGCAGAATGTACTCCGCTCTACGGAAATTCAGAAAAAATTCAGGGGAAGGCTTGTTACATTGATGGCTATGGAAACCAAAGTGTGAGGGTAACTGCAGTGAGGTACCCCTGGGGGTTGGGTGATTACCCCTGAAGGAGTATAAAGTTTATGTATCGCCCATTCCGGAGTACATCCTGGGGGTGGATGTGGCTGGAGACCACAGCTGGAGAGTTCCGCCTCAGGGTGCGTGTGGGGAAGGCAGTGGTGCGTGGCCATTTCAAGCATCTACCCATCCAGCTGCCAGTCTCTAGGTGAATCACCGATACCAGACAATATTGGCTGCCAGGAGGCCACAAGGAAATCACAGGCACAATATCAGAATTGGAGAAAGTGGGCCGTACTGCCCACAGCCCATACAATTTGCTTGTGTGGCTGGTGAAGAAGCCCGAAAGCTCATGGTGCATGACGATGGACTATCGTGAGTTAAATAAAGTGATTCCCCCCCCCCCCCTTGCATGCTGCAGTACCTTCAGTAGCACACCTGATGGATTCTCTGAGCCACGATCTAGGCATGTATCATTTTGTAGCCGATCTGGCTAACGCTTTTTTTTTAAATAGTGATAGCTCCAGAGAGTCAAGATCAGTTTGCCTTCACATGGGAAGGCCAGCAGTGGACCTTTACCGTACTCCCACAAGGATACCTGCATAGTCCTACTCTGTGCCATGGGCTGGTGGCAGCAGATTTGGCCCAGTGGGTGAGGCCATCCTCAGTATGGTTGTATCATTACACTGATGACATTTTGTTGACTAGTGACTCTCTTTCAGATTTGGAAAAGGCAGTACCCCTCCTATTGATACACCTGAAAACATATGGCTGGGCAGTCAACGAAAGTAAGCTGCAGGGCCCTGGATTGTCTGTTAAGTCCTTGGGAGTTGTTTGGTCCGGTAAGACAAAGGTTATTCCTGATGCTGTGATAGATAAAGTGCAAGTTTACTCCACTCCAACCACAGTGAAGTAGCTGCAAGCCTTTCTCGGGCTGCTGTGTTATTGGAGGGCATTTGTACCTCACATGGCCCAGCTCCTATGCCCCCTTATGTGCTGATATGCAAGGGGGCCAGATGAGATTGGTCTGCTGAGGCAGACATGGCATTTGCCACAGCCAAAGGACTATAAAGGCTGCTCAAGCCTTGCAGGTTTTTGACCCGGCCTGACCCTGTGAGCTGGATGTGCATGTCACTCAGGAAGGGTTCGGGTGGGAACTCTGGCAGAAATCAGAGAGGCTACGACAGCCTACTGGGTTCTGGTCCCAACTGTGGAAGGGGGCCGAGGTTAGGTATTCCTTAATGAAAAACAGGGAGCTACAGTGTATGTAGCCTTACTAGCTACTGAAAGTATAACCGCCACAGCTCCCGTCCTAGTGAGAACAACCTACCCAATAGCTGGGTGGGTACGGGATTGGACAACAAAGCCCCGTAGTGGTACTTCTCAAACACCCACTTTGGCAAAGTGGGAGGCGTACCTAGAACAGCGCTGCGCCCTTTCAACTAGCCCCTTAAGGGCAGAGCTGCAAGAGGTTCTCGGTCCGGTGACATATGTCAGCATGGAACCAACTTCAAAAGCCTGTGTGGAGGCCGAACCGGAAGCTAGTCCCTACAAGGAGGGGCGAGCACCGATTCCAGCAGATGCCTGGTATATGGATGGCTCCAGCTGGGGCCAGCCAGCATCGTGGACAGCAGTAGCTGTGCACCCTGAAACAGACACTATTTGGTTTGAAACAGGGACAGGACAGAGCAGCCAATGGGCTGAACTGCGAGTGGTATGGATGGTGGTGGCCCATCAACCTTCTCCTCTGGTAATTTGTACTGACATTTGGCTGTACACAGGGGCCTGACACTGTGGATTTCCACGTGGACTCTAAATGACTGGACAGTCATGCATCGGCCATTGTGCGGCCAGGCCACATGGAAAGATCTGTGGAATCGGGGGCATCAGAAGCAGGTGACTGTTTATCATGTCATGGGACATGCCCCATTGACCTCACCAGGCAATGCTGAAGCAGACACCCTAGCCAGGGTTCTATGGCTTAAAAAAAAAAAAAAAAAAAACTGCTCTGGGATGGGATGCTGCACAGTGGCTGCACTGACATTTGCTCCATGCAGGGCAAAAGACGATGTGGGCCACTGTGCACGCCTGGGGTCTACCTGTAACGTTAGAGGAGATTCAGGCTGTTTGTGAACAATGTGTGGTATGTTCCAGGAGTTATCCCCGGAGACCTTTTGCATCCACAGGCCAGGTGTTGCAGGGGCAAGTGCCCCTGACACGCTGGCAGATTGACATCATTGGACCACTACCTCGATCTGATGGACAACAGTATGCAGTCACCTGTGTGGGCACTGCTACGGGTTTGCTGGCAGCTTATCCTGCTCCACATGCAGGCCAAAAGGCAGTTTGGGCGGCACTGGCACGTCTGTGTGCTGCTTATGGACATCCACTGGTAGTGGAGAGCGACCAAGGGACTCACTTTACAGGTGCCCGAGCACAGCTGTGGGCCAAGGACATGGGTGTAGGGTCAGAGAATTATCAGGTATTTCCACCCTCCCACCACTGTGATGATGGACACCTGAGGTGCTGTGAGCATTCCAGGGTGGGCATGTGCAAGTGGGTGCACCTGAGTTGGACACGGGCTTAAATGGGCGGCGTCATGAGGACGCCAGAACTGCGAGGTCTGGCTGGCCAACCGAGAGAACTGACAGCAGCAGCAGTAGAGAGAGAAGAAGCAGCCAAGAGAGTGATATGCGCCGGGGCTGGGAGGCCTGCCAGCCTCCCGGCACCCCCGGCACCCCCGGCACCCATGTCTGCCATGTACCTGGCCACCTCTACTAAATAAAGTATGAAAAGCCACCGAGGGCTCCAAGACTCTCCTTCCTTGACCCGTCTGCCCAGAACCATCCTGAACCCTGCTCCAGTGCCACCTCCTTCCTGCCGCTACAGTGTTGAATGGAAATTTCACACCCCCTATAATCCCAAAGCTGCAGGGATCATAGAGCATTACAACGGCCTGCTAAAGCAAGGACTGAGAGCTATGGCCCCCACTCCGATGCTGGTGGGGTGGAGCCGACACCTGTGGGATGTGCTACGAACACTAAATGAGAGGAGCAGGAAAGGCGGCCTGGCACCAGTGGAGGCTTTGCTGCATTGTGCCGCTGCTCCTATACAAGTACAGATACAAACGGGTTATTTTGTTAAAGCCTGGATTTGGACAACAGGGCAACATTTTATTGCCAGCCCTGACTGGGCTGGACCCAGGGAAGACTGTGGACCGGGAATGGCCCTGGACTGTGAAGACTCCCCACATGCGCTGGGTGGCTCTGATAGCCCCTTGGGGTCTAGGCCTGGAGGCTGATTTACAAGTAACACCGTGGGTGACTGCACAGTGGCTGCCATGGGTGCGTGTTACCCATCCTGGGGTGGCAGATCAGAGGGCAATTCTAAAAGGCACGTTTGTGATGACTTTGTGGCCTAGAATGAGCTCGCCACTCCTGTTGCATGTGGAGCCCTCTGATGCCTCTTCACTGGCAAAGTGGGTGTGGTACTCACAACCTGGAAGGCCACTGATGCCAGGTACAATATTATCTTCAGATACAAAATTGGCCTGTATATTGCCAGATGGGAGGGATCTCCCATTACTGGTGCCAATAACTTCTTTATCTTTTTGCCCCTAGGTTGGTACCCTGCCTGGGTGTATTTGTATTCAGTTTGTATTCAGGGATGGACTGTAGGGTCAGGGAAAACTATTAGGTTTTTCTGCCCTCCTGCCATTGGTGTAACGATGGACACCTGCAGTGCTGCACGCATGCCTAAGTGGGCATGCGCAGGTGGGGGCACCTGGGCTAATGCACAAGGTATATAAGGCTAGCGTCACCGGGACGCTGTGTGGTGGTGGCAGCGGTGGCAGCGGCATGGAAGGAGAAGTCCAAGTGTTGCAGTGGCATACAATGGATAGTATGAAGGTGGCAAAGACAAAGAGACTGCTTGAACCGGATATGAACCTACCGGGTCTTTAGCTGCGAGTGGGTGAGCAACTGCACATGATGCTTAGTATGTGGGTATGCCTTCCAGGGTGCTCTGCTTTTTTGTCGAGAAAAACATTCCATATACAAAGAGAAGTGAAGGACTCAGCTACCGGAAGAGGGAATACCTGCTACCCTCATGATCTAGGTCACAATCAAGTGTTACATTTAAACCAAGATGGGCTCACATCCAAGAACTGCAGGGAAAAACAGCTATAAATGTTGACTTCGTCAAAGGCTTCCACGTTGGAGATTGTGAAGAGTTGTGATTTCTTTCTGTTCACTCAGTCCCAAATGAGTGTCAGGATGTGGAATAGGGTCCTAGGGTCTAGGCTCTGGTTGCTAAACTTTAAACAAGGCCCACTCCTCAACTGTGAGTTTGATCTGCTCATGAGGACCTGATTCTTTCAGTTTTAGAGTCAACTACTAAATCTGGGATGTGAAAGCGATAGAAAGGAAATCAAGACAGGGATAAGGGGACAAACCCAGATTTTTTAGGGTTTTCTTCTGTTGCGGAAAAGTAACATAATGCAGCTGTGCTTGTCCTGTCAGGGGGACATGACACTCTCATGGAGCTGTGATGCCAGCAAGGGCATAGAGCAAGTTCTCGATGATTCTGGCAGACGGGGTAAGGAAGGACTCCTGGAGCCCTCGGTGGCTTTTTTAGTCTTTTATTATCAGAGGTGATATCATTATCTCAGAGACAACCAGGTACATGGCAGGCAGGGATGCTGGGGGGCTAGGAGGCCTGTCAGCTGGTGCATCTCACTCTCTTGGCTGATTTGCTGCTTCTTCCTTCTCTTCTACTGCTGCTGCTCTGCTCCTGTTCCCTTGTTCTTGTTCTGCTGGTGTCCTCGTGACACTGCCCTTATACGCCCGTGTCTAAGTTCAGGTGCACCCACTTGTGTGTGCCCACTTAGGCATGCGTGCAGGACCTCAGGTGTCCATCATCACACCAATGGTGGGAGGGTGGAAAAGCCTGATAACTTTCTCTGATCCTACAGGGGCAAATAAGGTTTATTTTGACTTATGACACAGACTTTCTCCCCTGATGTATCTTGGTCTTTATCAGCCAGGCTGGTGAGAAAGTTACCTCCCAGCCATGATGATAATGATAAAACCTAATGTCTGTTGAATAATTAATGTCAGACACTCAGCTCAAAGTTTTCTTATCATAGTAACTGACTTAATCTTCACTTACCCTGAGATCAGCATATTATTATTTCCCTTCTCCATTTTACCAGCTAGGATGTTGTAGCATGGAGGAGTTGAATACTTCTTCAGAGCTATACTATTAATAGAGGTGGAGTCAGAATTCAAACCCAGGCATTCCAGCCTCAGAGTGATGTCCCATAGGGGCAAATATGCTACCTGACAGCCCAGAGGGCATTTATACCACATTTCTCAGAGGCATTGAACCATTTACTAAACTACCCACTCAATTTTTCTAAAATAATCACGGTAAAGTTTGGTCACATAAACCTTCAACTACCTGGCAGTTTCTCTGGGTCAAGCCTTGAGGTGAAGGGTTGCATTTTGCAGTCAGCTAAGTGCCCCTCTGCAGACTTCTTATGGGGAGAGTACTTCTTCCTCTCTTTGCTTCTCATACCTGACAGTGCTTGACTGATGGAACATGCATGCCTGGATGAATACTCCTGGCCAGCTCTGGTTGAGTATACTTTCACTGTCAGTTATCACACTTTGGAATATTCATGATCAGCTGAGGAATCTGAAATTTTATTCTCAGCCTGTCATGCCAAGAAGGGGCACACTGGGAAGGTTTTGGATGGTTCTAGCAGACAGAGGGTAAAGGAAGGAGTCCTGAAGCCCTCAGTGGCTTTTACACTTTTATTTACAAAGGTGGCCAGGTACATGGCAGGCATGGGTCCCGGGGTGAGGGGAGGGGACAGGAGGCTCTCAGCTGCTTTGCAGCTCTCGTCTTGTTCTGAGGCTCTTGCTGCTGCTGCTCTTTTTGCTGCTGCTTTCGCTCTCTGCTGGCATCCTCATGACGCCACCTCTGTATGCCCGTGTCCAAACCCAGGTTGCGCCCACTTGCACATGCCCGCCTAGGCATGCGCATAGCACCACAGGTGTCCATCATTATACCAGTGGCGGGAGGGTGGAAAGACCTGATTTCTCCAACCCTACATAGCTTTATTTAGAAATCCTACAGTTCAAACACATAGAGGCATTAAAACTTTCCAGTTTCATCAAAAATCAAAGAAATGTTCTTGAGCTGAGACATTTGCTAAATGGGATTAAAGAGCCAGGACTTGCACCCAACCCTGGAAGTTCCAACACAGAAATTACGCTTTAACTAATTATTGGCCATTTCTTCGGAAAGTCTTCTTTTTCATGGAAGATTGTGAATGTCAACAGTACTTTTCTATCTCTGATCACTTGAGTACCACAGGGTTCATGGGTTCAGAATTTAAGGCTCATCAGGTTTGGGAGTTTTTATATCTTTCCTTTTTATCTGTGATATACAATATGGTCATCATTTCAGTTTTGTGAAATGACTGGTTAAGAAAAGAACACCTTGGGGCCTCCCTGCTGGTGCAGTGGGTTAAGCAACACACTATGAAGCAAACCCCAGTCACTGCAGCACAAGTTTGATCCTTGCCTCCGGCCAGGGAGAGGACCCACATGGCGAGGCAGACTTCTCCTGCCTTGCCCACTGCTCCCCTCAGCAGTGTGCTTCTGTTGATCTGCCTGTTCTGCTCCCCGCTCTCTGTGGTGAATCCTCTCCCCCCTGACACCTCTGGCCTGTACCCCAGTGCTTGGATGCATAAATAAATAAATCTTGGAAAAAAAGTCCTAAAAAAAAAAAGAAAAGAACACCTTGAAGGAAAATGAAAAGTAGAAAGGACTGAAAATATATAAAAGAACTGAAAAATGAGCTTGAGCATTCAACTAAGATAGAAAACTTTGTGGCCATGATCACAGAGGGACCATGAAGGCCTGCAGGAAAGGGAGAAGGGAGAGAATTGACACAGCAATGGCGGGCAACTTCATATCTCTGTATACAGCTGTTACATATAACAAATTTAATTAAACTGAGATGCTAATGGAATTTTACAGCCTCCATCCCTGTCTGCCACCACAACTTAGGGTTTGTCTTCTTGATGACTTTGTCTGCCAGATACAAGTGATGCTGACTCCCATCCTTGTCCTTATTAGCTGAAATTAGGTTTTTTGTTTTTGATATAGCGTGGTTTCATGTACATGTGGTTGTGCAAAACTCTACGTCATCCTCCTTCCTCTTGAACCACAGCCCTTCAACCACTTCCTCTTCCCAAACAGGTCTCCTTCCTACACATATCAAGTGGATTATTTATTTCTTTGAGATATTTGAAATAGTAGTATAGTCTCTGGTTAATCCTTCAACAATCTTCACACAAGATGTGGAGGATGAGAAAACAAACTCTGGGGATATTAAGAGTAGTTAACTCTCAGTTGTGAAGGCAATCTTCACTAAGATATTTTATAAAACACTCTCTGTGTGTATGAACCTATTGCATCAGTGAATACATTGTACAAGTTTTGCAAAAAGAAAAAATAGTATTTAGGAAACCCCTACCAAATAAAAAGGGAAATTGGTGTGTTCAGCTCTGGGTAGATCAGAGTTAGGGCCACTAGCTTCATATCTGAAAGAGGCTGGACTTAAATGGTGAGGGCTGTATTAACCAATGGCCATATCCATAGAGCTCATGCTTAAATAAAGATTCAGACCATGCTGAGAGCCAGTTTATAATTTAGGCAACAAAAGAGCCCCCTACTGGAGGCCAGTTCTGGAGCCCTTATACATAGAGTGGATCATCAGTAAGGATACAAGTAGTGGCAGGAAGACATGGGGCAGATTCTCTATGATCCAGGCAGATGGGTAAAGAAGCAGTCCTGGAGACCTCAGTGGCTTTTTCAGGCTTTTATTAAACTTTCTGCATCAGAGGCAACCAGGTACATGGCAGGAAGGGGGCAGGGGGGCCAGGAGGCTAACAGGGCTCTTAGCCCCTGGCGAATCTTCTCTGGGCTACTGCTTCTTTTCTGAGTTTCTTTTCTGCTGTCTCTGCTGGCATCCCCATGACGCTGCCAGTATACACCCAATCTCAGCCCAGGTGCGCCCACCTACACATGCCCATACCCTACTTCAGGTACCCGCCATCAGGCATGTACATAGGACCGCAGGGGTCTTTCATTGATGCTAATGGTGGGAGAGCGGAAAAACCTGATAACCTTCATTTACCCTACAACAAGTATATTTTCTGAAACTGAATCTTCACGACCTGGGAAAAATTAGGTAACACCCTTCTCTCCACCCCACCCAATAAATAAATCTGATAAATCAGTCCTAATTTGCTCTGTATGACAGAATTTTTGAAAAGCGATAGTTGTTCATGTGAGCTAAGTTGGTTTATACGGAACTGACTCAAGAGCAAGGTGTAGTGGTAACTCCAGTAAGGCTACGGTCATGCACTGCATACAAAGTTACCAGTGACAGGTAATATATCTTACTACCCATTCACATGTATATTCATTTCTAGTGCTAAATAAATATAAATATATTACCAAGGAGTTTATAACTTGATAATTATTACAATGAAATGCTCCTTTTCAGCTTTGTTGGAGATAATTCATCCTATAATTCTAAGTTGGGAAACAAAGAGCACTAGCAGTGAGCTGGTTAACTCTTAAATTACAGTGAGCACAATAACCTTAAGAATAGTTTCAATAAGCTTACCTCCAAAGGATGCTTGAAAAAAAATTTTTTTTTTAAAGATTTATTTATTTATGCATACAAGCACTGGGGTACAGGCCAGAGGTGTGGGGGGGTGAGAGGATTCACCACAGAGAGCGGGGAGCAGAACAGGCAGATCAACGGAAGCACACTGCTGAGGGGAGCAGTGGGCACAGCAGGAGAGGTCTGCTGCACCATGTGGGTCCCCTCCCTGACCGGCAGCAGGGATCGAACTCATGCTGCAGTGGCTGCGGTTTGCTTCATAGTGCATTGCTTAACCCACTGCGCCACCAGGGAGGCCCTGAAAAAAATTTTTAAAAAGACTAATCATTCAACTAGTTACTGTTGTTTGGCCTTACTGAAGGATTATTTTCCTCTAGGCTTATAGAAATGTTATCCTTATTTTTTATTTTTTAAATTAATTTTTTTAAAAGATTTTATTCTTGTGTAGAATGGGGGAATAGGCCAGAGGTGCAGGAAGTGAGAGGATTCACTAGGGACAGAGTGGGGAGCGTAACAGACAGGTCTACTGAAATACACTGCTGAGGGGAGCAGTGGGTGAGACAGGAGAGGTCTGCTGTGCCATGTGTGTCCCCTCCCTGGCTGGGGATCGAACTCAGACAGTTGCTTTAACAGCACTGAGATTTAACTCCTAGGCCACCAAGGCAGTACTACCCTTTTTTTTTAAATTTTAAAATATTCTTTTTTTTTTTTAGAAAAAGCTTTATTTATGCATACAAGCACTGGGATACAGGCCAGAGGTATGGGAGTGGGGGATGGGGGTGGGTGAGAGGATCCACCAGAGACAGAGTGGGGACCAGAACAGGCAGATAGACTGAAACACACTGCTGAGGGGAGCAGTGGGCGAGGCAGGAGAGGTCTGCTGTGCCATGTGGGTCACCTTCCCGGCCGGGGACAAGGATCAAACTCGTGCTGCAGTGGCTGCGGTTTGCTTCTTATTGTGTTGCTTAACCCATTGTGCCACCAGGGAGGTCCCTGGAAGTGGAACTATTAAATAAAGATATGTGAAACTCAGAATGGTCACTGATCTTTTATTTAGGGTGCTCTTCTGATTGCAGATAAATTATTTTTAATTCCTTGATTTTGTATTTAGGCAAAATTGGGTTTGAATTCTAATTCTAAAAATATTATCTCTTTTAAACTCATTAATTTTGGATATACTACTAATTTGTTCATTAACTGATCACACATTTATTGACTGTTAAGAATTGTTTTGGCTACTGAACATTCAGCAGTTAACAAACATGCAAATCTGTCATGATGATTAATTGAGAAATAATGCACCTGGAAGTACTGCTTTGCTAGCACAAAATGATCATTACATAATAATGTGACTTACTCTCAAGTTGTCTTATGACAATCAGCAGGTGGGACCCTGGACTTTTGTACAATTTCCATCTGACCTATCACAGGTACTCTTGCATTTCTAGTAGGGAGTGTCCAGCATAATAGCCATTTCCTTCTTTTTTAAAACTGAGTAGGATGGCTTCACTTATAGAAGGAATATAAGATACCAAGGGAAAAATAACAACAGCAACAAAACCACAACAAAACAAAACAAAAATAAGCAGACAACTATAAATCAGAGGCATCCTGCAGGGGACAGGGAGGGACTGGGATCAAGGCAAAGATAGGAAGAGCACAAGAAACTATGGTGATCATGCATGGGTGAATTGGTGGTGGAAATTCTATGTGGACTACACCTGAGAAAAGAAAGCAAACATTGTAAGAAAAATAATTAATTAAAGAAAAACTGAGCAGGAACTTCCCACCAAGGCATTACCCTACATGACATACACATCAATGACATCTTTGGAGGTACAACACCTAAAGCACAGGTAGTGAAAGAGAGGATAAACAGGCGGGACTACATCAAACTTAAAAGCTTCTGTTCAGCAAAGGACACATTAGCCAAAACAAAGCGACAACCCACCAACT
>JAGFMF010011803.1:17074725-17086339 GCA_019455555.1 Galemys pyrenaicus
GACTGAGGTGATGGTGCACTGGTGAGATGGTGATGGGGAATACATGGGGATTACAATTGATGGCAAATATATGTAAATTTTAAAATATTTTAATAAAAAGAAAAAAAAAGAGAAAAATATTAGCTACCTTTTCTCCCTTACCTATCACTAAGCGAGGTAGATGCTTACTTCCTGCTCCACAACTATAAAATGTAGGTTCGACTCTTCCATGACACACCTCTTTCCAGGGAAGTAGGTAGCCAGTTGTTCCTCCTATCACATATCAGTCAGTGCCCCTTCTCCATCTTCTCTTCAAGGCACCATCAGAGCAGGCCTTCTTAGAGGATACATCTGCTGGAGAGGAGTGATGCTGCTTCACTTTCTGTCCTTATTGGTTGAAGATAAAGTTCAACAAAGGGGTGGGGATTTCCATGGTTCTCTTTCTTAAAATGCCTCAGTGTAAAAAGCTGGACTGCTTTTCTAAAACAAATGAACCAAAATCTAAGTTAACTAATGGGGCAGATTTTGGGTGAGGGCTGTGCCTTCAGGCACTACCTCTGAAGAAAGAAGATCCATTCTTTTGAAAAGACTCATTCTTTATGTGATATTTCTTAGCGTCATGGCAAGAATTTTAGCACTTAAGAATTCCAAACCCTCCCTTCTATCATTTCCTATTCTTGTAACTACACTAGAATCACCAAAATGATTTGTTAGTCCACTTCTCTTTCTTTTTGCAGCTATACAATTCTTTGCCTTGTTGGGTGGTTTCACTCTGTAGATCTCCTCCCATTCTTTATGTTCTCTCACATCAATCTCAGTCAGGACTCTTCTCCCTGCCTGCGTCTGTTACCCTTTCTTGTTCCTGTATGTAATTTCATTATATTTTCTTTGACCCCTCTACACCTTAATCAAACTGAAACATACTTCCTTTCCCCCTGTTATGAGTTCTACTACCAACATTCACATAGAACTCTAATATTTATTTTTAAGTTGCTTAGAGATTTATAAAGCATTTAAACATTTTTTGTCTGTTTTTGGAAACTCATGTCTTCATCAATTTATGCTCTTACTGTATATTACAAATAAATATATTACAGCTCTAGTTACAGTATATTATAGGTAGACTATGTAGGCCCTGCATGCATAGGACACAAGATGTGCAGACACCAGTCAGCCTTGCAATGCCAACACCTTGAAGAATTCTTTATACATTGTAGCATAAATATGCACTTTTACTTATATTCCCCAATGAGATTTTTTTCTTTTTAATTTAGGATATAATTCCCATAATCCCACTATCACTTCAAAAGAGATATAAAGTTTTATTTTAGAAGTTTTAATAATGATTAAATGAGGCAATGAAAAACACTCAATCAGGGTTTAGAACTACGATTTCATTTCCATCATCATCACTGCACTTTTCACGATAACCAGCAGATGGAGAGAGGGCTCTAAATCTCTTTTGATTCAGTCTTCTTCTGATCACAGATTAATTTTCTACTAGCAGTGAGATACCAAGATCATAGTAATATCCTTTCCATTTAGATCTGCCCAGGGGCTTTCCAATGATGTCTGAAGAGGAACAAGTATCCTGATTATGACTATATTCATTTTAATTATGTTTGACAGCCCAAAATAGACAGTTCTTAGCAATCCACATAATGGTATCCTGTTTCTTCCTATGAATTCTAGGTTTTAGAACTTGTGGTCATCACATAAGTCACCTGCCTTCACTCCACTTTCTCACATGAACTTGAAACCAGACTAATACTAGAAGTCACATTGCTTGGTAAAGGCAAGTGATGCTACTTTACCTGGTGGTTATATAGGAAGAAAAAAGGTAACTAGTGGTAATTTTCATAAAATGTCTTTGTTTAGCAAATTAATGTATTTCATCCTAAAAGAGAGTATAGAGTCCCAGGATAAAGAAGAAGCCTGGGGTTCAAGGATTGACTCTTTCAATGCTACTCCTGAAAAAAACAAGAAGGACAGTTCTAAGAAGCTCTACCTTTCTTTCTCAACTCATCCAATAGTAGTACCTCCTACAAGTGTGTGAAGACACAGGCATTCAGTAATACACACCCTCTAGTTTTATTGTAACTTCCCAGCCTTGGTGCTCTTCCTATACCCGATACCTGAAGTACCACTAGTTGATTTTGCTGCTTTGCATTTGTACATTTTTTAAAATCATCTCCCTAAAGAGATAACTGTATTGCTCAGTCTCCAAGGCCTAATGTAACAGGTTATTTCTGAATATCTGCTCTTATCCCACGCTCTTCTGTAGTCTGGACATTCATTATAGTCAATCAGGGCTTCTTAAGTTAATTTGTAGTCTCTCCCTAAACTTCTAACCCCCAGCAGATACTAGTCTTGCTCATGTTGCTCATAGTCCTTTCCCCCTGATGATCTGAAAAATATCCTTCTCTGATTCAAGTGTCACTTCTGTAAATGAGCTATGTTTTCATGCTTCCTCTAAATACTACATCCTGTATGAATACGCTCTTTTTCTATCATTTTTAAATTCAGTTACATGCAGAACACATGAATTACAAGAATAAATTTGGTTGAATTTACACCCATTTGTTGTAATTTATAAGTGCCTATATTTATCCTTAATATTTATTAATTCAACAACTATTAATACCTACTTTGAACCAGGAGTTTCTCTGGGATCTGAGACGAAAATGTTGTACAAAGAGCATAACTTCTCTGACTGATAAGGTTTATGTTCGATGTGTGTTTTTTTCTTTCCAGATAGTTATTGATCTTGAGATCTCCATCTTAACTTCCTAAATCCACACACTCTTTTCAACATAGGATGTGTTCAATAGTGTTTGCGTCTTAATTTTCATCAGTCATACTTCATAGCTCTATAGTAACATAATATTGAAGATGGTGTTTGACACAAGTAATTAAACAAAATGCACTATTTAATAGATATCATTGCATCAAGAGAAAATTAAAGTGTAGATTGAGGAAATGTGTCACTCTCTGACTTGGAGGCGATGCTTAGAGAGTAATCTCTGCCATGCACTCTCCCCTCCCCTTTGCATTTTCTCATTTCAGTTCATTACAGTCCCAAGGGTCACTTTGTTTTTCAAATTTAATTATCCACTTTCTCCAGAAATTTAGCAATTTCCAAAATATCTGAGGGTGTGGTCTCCTGTCCTTATTTCTCTTGTTCTGAACCACAAAGGAGCCCAGCTGTGGCAGGCTTTAGCGTCAGTGTGATGTGCTTGTTGAAGGTTCTTGTGAGTTTTCTTAGGACATCACCTGACACCCACTAGCTGTGCCCAGTCATTTCCTACTGTCACATTTAAATGTTATACTTGTAACTATCAGTCAATTTTTTCCTTCTTTTAAATAAACTCATGATTTTAATACGTAAATTTAAAAAAATTATATATATATAAAAAATGAGAAACTAGGGATATTTATAGAAACATGGATGGAATTAGAAGGAATTATACTCAGTGAAACAAGTCAGAAGGCAAGAGAAAAATATCGGATGGCTCCACTATTAAGAGGAATATGAAAGAACAATAGCAACAACAAAGAATAAGCTCAAGGAATTGGGTATTTATAACCAAAAGCAAACAAAAACTCAACAAGACCAAAAAGCCAAGATAAACCAAAGAGACAATGGGGGGAGGGGAAGGAGGGGGAGGGCAAAAAACGGGGATGAGGGCAGAAAGTGCACAAAGAACTGAGGTGATGGTGCACGGGTGGAATGGTGGTGGGTACTCCTTGGGGACTACAAATGATGTCAAATATAATTAATAAAAAAAATACAAGTTAAGAAATAAATGTGTTTTATAAAAAAATAAACTCATGATTTTGTGAAATAAATGTAAATTTTAACATTGCATATGACTTAGAGATCTATAGGCTCATACAAAGCACACAAAATCCTCCCCTCGTTTCTCTCTACCTCTCCTACTTTGATAGGTTCATTTCTATGATCAGATTTCTAGGTTTAGTTTTGTCTGTTTCTTTGTTTTGTTTCTCAATATTCCATATATGAATGAAATAATATGGATTTTTTTCTTATTTATTATAACTAATGAATTTTATCTCATTTTAAGAACATATTTGCTACTCCAAGTTATAAAGATGTTCTCTAATATTCTAACGATTTTATTTCATTGCTTTTTACATAAAATATATAATTATACTGGAATTCTTTTTGTGCTTAGTATGACTTAGGTATCAAATTTTATTATTTTTTGAAAATAAGGATATCCGACCAATCCAGCAGTTTTTATTGATAAGGGATCTTTCTTGAGAATGCAACTGAAAACAATTAGGTCACAAAAGAAGGACAAAAGGAAATTTACTATGATTAAACTTACATAATGTTACTAAGCATTTCTAGATAAATAACAAGTTGTGAAGGTACAATGAGGAGCAAGGAAATGATTGGTGTAGAAGTCTAAATAGTGAATTATCTGAGTGGGGAGGGAAAGGAGAGTGGGTGGGAAGAGGCACATTATGGTATCATGGGGTGTTGGGTCAATGTTCTATTTCTTGATCTGAATAATGGTTCCATTGCCATGTGTAGAATTAGTATGATAATTTAGATTATATATTAAAATATAATGTCAATTAAATTCTGCACATAAATTTCTACTTTTTAATATGTATAATACTTTGCATAAAGTGTTAAAATGTAAATAAAGTATTTAATATTTTGGCCAGATCCTATTAATAAATATTACTGAGTACCACTAGTGAACAGCATTTTTCAGTGTGCTGGGGATGTAGCTGTTAATAGAAAATATAGTGTGATACTGTGCATTCAGGTTGAGGCTATAATGAGAATTAAATGAAAAAATTATCTGGAAGCACATCATTAGTGTCTGAGATAACAGATCTCTTTCACAGTCCTCATTACCTTTATAACAGGAGTAGAGGGAGATACCAGCATCAGGTTTTTATTTGTGCTTTTTAACCATAGACAGGGATTTCACACATAGATGTGAATAATCAAGGCTTATGTTTTTATTCTTCTAAAATCCTTGGCTTCTCTAATCCTCACTCATTTCTGGTCTTGTTTTACTCTCAAATACTTTTTTCACTAACCACCCAATCAGTTCCTAACTCATTTCACTGAAGGAAAACTTTTGGACTTTCTTATCAACATTTTAGTCATTCTGTCGAAGCTCCAACTTCTACCCAAGACTACAAATAAGACCTTCTGGGCAGATGTATCTGCTAGACATTAGTGATGCTGCCTCATTCTTTACCCCCATTGGTTAAAAACAAAACAAACAAACAAAAAAACTCCCCACAGCACAAGACAGTTATCTGAGAAGAATGGGGATTTCCAGCAAATCCCTCTTCTTCCCCTTCTCACCCACCCTCTCCTTTTCTCTTTCTTTCCCTTCCTCTTCTCTCTTCTTCCTTCCCTCCTCTCTTTCCTCAACCTTCTTTATCTCCAAAGTGTTTCACCCACAAGGAAAGAAACAACACCCAGACCAGTGTGAGATTGATCCTTTGGGTGCTACCTCCAAGAGGAAAGAAAATATATTTCTTCTAAAAGACCCCGCGTTCCTCTCTTATCCATCAAATATCAGTTTTAATGCATGTCCGGTAATCTAAAATATGCATGGAGTTGCTATAGTCCATTCCTATAGTTCATTTTTATTGTCATAACACTAATCTCTATGCCAAATTCCTCATAACTAACCTTGGAATTCCAAAAGTTTTTCTCGTTAATACTTTCCCACAACTAGTCCCATCTATATAAAAGATGTAACCTCTGTAACAATTTTTCAATTTCTTTCTTAGCATAGTAAAAGTCTGCATATTCACTTTGATCTCCCAGGATTATTTAAGGAGAAATTTCAATTCTCATCAAAGAAGACTCCTCTCTATCACCCACCACCGCAGACCACTCCCTCCACTATTTGTTCCTCTTCCCCAGTCTCTAACCAACCTGAAATATAACCCCACCCTACATTTTCTAAGTCTCACTTCCTCTGGAATACACGTCTATACAAATGCTTCACTTTTTTAAATTTAGAATTCTTTTTTTAAAAAAAGATTTATTTATTTATGCATATAAGAAGTGGGGTACAGGCTAGAGGGGCAGGGTGTGAGAGAATTCACCAGAGACAGAGTAGGGAGCAGAACAAGCAGATTGACCTAAGTACACTGCTGATGGAAGCATAGGGCCAGACAGGAGAGGTCTGCTGTGCCATGAAGGTCACCTCCCTGGCAGGGGATCGAACTCACACTGCAGTGTCTGAGGCTACTTCATAGTGCTGTGCTTAACCCCTTGTGCCACCAGGGAGGCCCCTATACAAATGCTTCATTTTTTGTTGAAAATTTTGTTTGTGTTTAATTTTAACCATTTTGTTCATGGTTAACATTAATGATACCACTTTGTGCATTGATTGCTTTATCTATATATTTATATCTATATCTGTATATCTATTCTATTTATAATTATATCTATCCCTGTATTTCCAACACCAGAAGAATTCTGTGCACACAGAAATCTCTCAATAAAATTTTAGTGATTGAATATCCCCAACTAGATTGCAGATATTGTAAATGTATATATACTATTCAGTTTAAATTTGATGAATGGTTAATATCATAGCAACATAAAGACATGAGAGATAGAGATTGAAAATATTTTTCTGTGAGGATATTTGATTTGGAAAATGTGTGAAATAGGAAGAATTCCTTTCACAAAATTTTCTTTTAGCAAATTGCTGCTAACTGCTGCCACACTGTGTGGCTTTAACAATTTATCCCATGTGGAAATAGAAAATTATTTCTTCCTAGAAAATGTGAAGATGAACTGACTAGTGAGCAAAGATTCACTGTTCCCCAGGTTATACACCAAATGGTGTTTGATGTTCCTCATTTTGTTACAGGGTAGGGAGCAGGGGACCCCCAAACCTGTCTGTTCTAAATAGATTCTGCCATCTGCCACATCAAGACAGAACAGATTCTAGCA
Source organism: Galemys pyrenaicus (assembly GCA_019455555.1). Taxonomy (NCBI): domain Eukaryota; kingdom Metazoa; phylum Chordata; class Mammalia; order Eulipotyphla; family Talpidae; genus Galemys; species Galemys pyrenaicus. The sequence continues at coordinate 17,081,675 of JAGFMF010011803.1, forward strand.
TGTAAAACCTTCAATGGAAAGGAACTTTAATGTAATCAGCATGCAATACAGAAAATAGGAAAAATGGGGAAGAATATAGTTTCCAAATCAAGCAGCCGAAGTTATCCATCCCCTCGTGGGTAAATGTCCACCCAAACAGGGTTGGCCCAAAGTAAGGCCCAAAAGCCTGCCACAAGTCTAAGGCACCTCCTGGTGGGGACCCATTGGAAAGGGGCAGAAGGGGCCAGACAAGTCTGGATGGAAAAGAGCAAAATCAAAATTAGAGTCAAAGCTGCCATTGTTAAGCTCCCCATGGGTCTCTCACTCATGTCTGTTTTAACCAGTCCAGGATCAAAAAGCAAGCACAGTATCTTCACATGTCTCTCTGCTCCATGTGCCTCCTGCAGGTCTCCTTTGGGTTCTCCATCCTTTTTCTTTTCTCCTCCAGTCTCCACTCCAGCAGAATTCTTCTCTCTTCCTCTTCAGCTTTACCCTTCCTTGGGTGGGTCAGGGAAACTGGAACCTCCCCTTTTCATGAGGACCACCCTATTATAATTTCATAATTCACTTATGGAATAGCAAAATATTTTCTTGATGCTGGTTGTCTGGGTCTTTTGAATGTCCTTATTTCTACTTCCCCCTTGTACTTAACACACCCACAAAACTGTATCCTGTATCCTGATATTTCATAAATTAACTTATTTCAGAACCTCTTTACATTTATCTCTCCTTTTCCCACTCCCTGGTACCAGTGCTGGTGTCCACTTGAAAATAGATGAGCATTATCGATGTGCTTAGAGACTTGGTCAAGCACTTTCCTAGAATATCCTGCAGGAAACAGGTGAACTTGCCCCACTACTTTCTCATCCAAATTCAATACTGCTGCCGAGGTAGTACTTTGTGTTGTGATTAGATCTCAGTTCCCCTGGCACAGAGTACCACTCAGTTCATTCTCCAGACCTCGCTGTCCTGTGTGGGACTGAGCTGCTCCCTGTGGACCACACTTTGGGTCACAGCTCAGGATGCTCAGCTCAGCTTTATCTCTCAGGCCCTTGCTCCTCTCCATGGACACTCCTTTCCCTCTCCCTTTTCTACACTTACCTTCTTTTATCTGCCCCAACATCTGCAAAATATCCTCAGTTCTTCTAGGTCTTTCATTTTTAAAAAGTGCTGTTTTACACACACATGTACACCTGAATTGATTATTATAATGGCAACGTAAATGGAATCACACCCAGATATACTTACACACACATGTTATGTTGGTGCCACTCTTCAACCCCCACTCCCCTATTTGGTGACAGACTGCCTTTGGGTAGGGGTACTGGATGAAGTATTAATGGGCACAGCTGGTGAATAGACACACATTTGACAAACTCCAAGTTTGAATTCACAGCCTTCTTTTCTACCTTTAGAATACGATTCATGTTAGCTATGCCTCTGGAAGTTATTTGAGGGATTATCATCATCATCTCATACATCTGAGATGTTCCCTACACCTTTGCTTTTGAAGTTTTCATCAGTGATGAACCTGCACTCATCTTCTGTATCTGTCCTCACCACACCATGCATAATATTTTTGCTCTATATGATTTCATTAAGTTGACTTTTAAAAGGATTCTTGGTATTAAACTTAAATTTCAGAAGAAAAAAATGAGTTTAATTCTGATCTCAGGGCACCATTTTAAACAAAAGTATTTTAACAAATTTTAGATATCTATTGTGATATATATGGGAAAATGCCTGAGAGTTCCTACTTTGAGTTTTTTGTTTGGAATTATACACATTTTTGTTTAATAAAATAGTAAAATTCCTTTATATAATTTGGAACACACCCTGTCAGTATTAATTAGACATTATTTATATTAGGATTATTAAATTTTAATTATATGTTTCAAAAGTTTACTCAGGTGTAAAGGAAGGTTTATGAGCTGTTGGTATTTGCATACTTTTGTTTCAAGCATCTCTCATTGCTAGAATTAACAGTGCGATACCCAATACTATTTGTAATAGTTTTCACTCGATTCATGATTTCAAAGGGACTAATCCAAGAATACACATATTTTATTAATTACTCATTAGCAAGAGGTAGAGAATGGAAAGAGATCTAGACCAAACTTACATTGTTAGATATGATTTGATGTTCATACCTTTCAAGTTCTATATAATTAGTAAAATCAATCTGCCTTATGATCTGGAATACCTAATAACTTATATGGTATAAGAATTATTTCTATTTGGAAAAAAGAAAATTGTATAAAGTGAGCTTAATACAAGCAATAAAGATAATTGAAGTTAAAAATATAATTCATGACTATATATTTATTCTGTTTCTTTTATGTTCTGTATTTTTGAAGAAAATATTTTTGTGTATTTCTATTACATACATGACTTTTTTAAACCTATTGTGCTTTCTTATTACTTTAACTTTGAAGTTTACCTGTTATATAATTTTATCATGTGCAATATCTCATTTTTTTTTTACTATGCTTACTTTTGAGCTCTTTCTATATTATTGAATTTCTCTTTTTTTCTTTTTTGACATACAGGAAAATTTAATTGTTTTTGTCCATTGTGACAAAAGTTTTTTATTCTGTCATGGGGACTACAATTGATATCAAATATATATAAATAAAGAAGAACAAAGCGGCAACCCACCAACTGGGAGAAAATCTTTACACACAACATTACTGACAAGGGACTTATCACACAGATCCACAAAGAACTAACCAGACTAAACAGAAAAAAAGAAAACAACCCAGTCAAAAAATGGGCAAAAGAGCTAAAAAGGCAATTTTCCAAAGAAGGAAAAAATTTTATTCTGTTTTTAATTCTCTGGCTGTTCAGTTTTGAAGCTATAACACTCAGTACTTGTTTTCAATTACCACATATAGGAAAATAGAAGTATGTTCTTGTTTTGTTTTCCCACCACTTCTAGATATTTAAAAATGTAATTGAGTTTAATATACTATATCAGGAATTTAATTTATTCATTAATAAAGTAATTTCAGACATGGAATTCAATAATGGTTATTTTTAAAATTATATACTTGTTTAATGATTATGTTTTAAAATTACGTAATTATTGAATAATTTTGCTTTACAGTACATTAAAATATTTTTAAACAAAAATTTTGTAACAATGCACATGAAACGTGTTGTTCAAATTAACTTATTATAATAAAGAATCTCTTTATTATCCAAGAAAATTATCACTTTACCTCATGTTTGGGTAAATAGAGCACTTTGTCAAATGTCTTTACTAAATTACATTTTCATTTCAACATGTGAATCTTTTGTCAAGGGTTAATAAAAGATATGGCTACTTTTTAAATGTTTCTATTACTTCTAGAAAAACTTTTTGGTTCTTCAACACTTCTATACTTTTCACTGTGATTATAATATAGAACATGGATGTTTTAACTAGATGCACAAGTAGAATTTCTTGAATAATTAATATGTTTTTCTTAATAAGATAAAGTTTCCGGCCCATCATATTTTCCAATTTAATTTGGTTCCTAGAAATTTCACAGCTAAAGGTAAGGTATATCTAGGAATTCTAGTATGATTGGATTATTATATATTTTGATATGTCTTCTCCAATTCTATATACTTTTATTAATATTGGTTCAATCATAAAAATAACACATGCTGATTACAGTAATTTAAGCATTTTAGTAGTTATAATTTAAGACATAAATGCTCAATCCTATAACTTCTCCTTTTTTGGGGGGAAAAGGATATGAAATTTATTTCATCCTGCCAAGGGAAATAATGATATACATATTAAAAAATATGAAGGATTTTAATTAAGGAAAGGGAAATCTACCCCATAACATCTCTAAATTGAGATTACAGTTGGGTTTGCAGTAAGTGTAATTACTAATATTTGGGGTGTGCTTGAATATTAAGTTAAACAAGGCTAATAGTTGGAGAGTATCCTTAGTATATTCTTTTATAAATCTCTTCTTACAGTCAAGAGTATTTTTATATGAAATTTAATCTTTAACCTGTTTCTCTCAAAATAAGAACACAACATACTGAATTCACAACACCTTGCAATGTTTATGTTATAGTTTCATTTTATCCCATTTTATTTTATAGCCTGTACAACATTTATTTTCCAATACCCCCCAGAGGACTCTTTTGAGCACTGTCCCCAGGGGTGCTGTCCCTTATAGGTTGTCTTCTTTACAGTGTTTTTTTTTTAATATAAAATTTTTAAATTTACACATATTTGACATCAATTGTATCCCCATGTATTCCCCATCACCATCTCACCAGTGCACCATCACCTCAGTCCCCCGTGCTCCCATCTGCCCTCAACCCTTTCCATCTTCCCTCCCCACCAAGTGTCCCCAGTTTGTCCTTGTCTTTTCATTTTTGGTTTTTGTTTCTTTCTTGTTGTTATTACTATTATTGTGCTTATTCCTTTCCTTGATCCTTATTTGGTTCCCTTATATTCCTCCTAGGAGAGGAACCAGCTGGTATTTTTCTTTTGCCTTCTGACTTACTTCACTGAGCATAATCCCTTCCAGTTCCATCCATGTTCCTAGGAATGTGTCTAGTTTTTCATTTCTGATTGCAGAGTAGTATTCCATCGTGTATATGTACCACAGCGTCCCAATCCACTCATCTGTTTTTGGGCATTTAGGTTGTTTCCAGGTCTTCCCTATTGTAAAGAGT
>JAGFMF010011803.1:17097558-17126583 GCA_019455555.1 Galemys pyrenaicus
AGGTGATGGTGCACTGGTGAGATGGTGATGGGGAATACATGGGGATTACAATTGATGGCAAGTATATGTAAATTTTAAAATATTTTATATAAATAAAAAAATGCTGGTTTTAATAAATAGGAGAAGTTAGCTGGTTCAAAATGTCAATAGTGTTTATTGTTTGAAAAATTCCATATGGATTGATGTCTTGTATAGGCTAGCATGGACTTGTATTAAATAATGCAAATAACTATTACATATACAATTTTTTAATTGTATATTTATAAATTGTATAAATATGCAATTTTGTTAACAATTTTGGCTAGTTGCCAAATAAATCACAGGTTGCCCAAATAAATCTGAATTTTTAATAAACAACAGTAATTTTCTGAAATCCAAACTTAACTGAGCATCCTATATTTAATTTGCTAAATCTGGCAACCTTTGGAACATGGACAAGACAGAGTTAATTATATACAATACAGTGAAAAGTAACTTAACACAAGTTTACTCTTTTGATGTCCCTACATGCTAAGAAGGTATTTAGAGAATTTATGAGTATAAGATAGAACTGATCTATCCAGAGTGTACTTCTCTATGCTATCATATCTAATTGAAATTCTCAACTCAATGTCTGGGGACCTGCTTTGAGTTATCCATCTTTATAATAATCCTATTTTCTTAGTTTCTCCTTTTGCAGGGAACTTAACTATAGGAATCAAAGGTCTTGTCTGACCAACACTGGTTATTTTGTGCTTACTGGTATTACTGGGTGTAGGAGAAAAAGTTTAAATATGAATTAGTTGGGATATTGAATAGGAATAAAATGTCTCTGTCTATGGTTTACTACTATAGATAAGTAAGACCAGTAGCAGAGAAGTTAATAAAGGAGATGATGTGAAGGATAAATTATATGTCTTGGTAATTGGTTGGCAAAGCAAACCAATTTATCTTGAACAAATTTAATTTGCTGGGAAAATAGCTCTCCATTGGAACCTAATATAACCTAATATATAAAAATTATAACTTCATGTAGGACCAAGTTTTTCAAAAGATGTAATATTGATAAAACTTTCAAAGTAATTCTCAGCCACTCTATAAATTTTTTTTTAACCACAGATTTTCTAAATGGTTTATACCAATAAAGTTCACCCACTGATATTAACCACTCCATTTTTTCCTGTTCCCTGACTCCCAGAACATTTGGCACAAATGGAATCCGCTTTGGTTGACACCTAGTGGTTGACACAGCCACCGACTCCTTACAGTGTATAGAACAGACCTCCCTCACCTCCCACCCTACCACCAGCTACCAAGATTAGTCTGGTCCAAAATGTCAGTAGTGTTCAGGCTGAAAACAGTGGTTTGCTGCTTCTAAAAATCTGGATTCACTTTATATATACACTCCCCTTCTAATTCAGATATTCATGATTTATTTTAGCTTGTTTCATGATCAGAAAATAAAAATTACAAAAATTATACAGTCATACAAACTCACCACTTTCTTGTTGAATACAATCAACTCAAGTTCAAACTATTCATTTTTACTTTTTTAGCAGTGTTTTTCAAAATATGAGTTCTTGGTTATCAATTCTTTTAACTTTCAACAACTCTCCTTTAAAATCATCCATAGTAGTGACTGATGCAAGTATTTTTCAGTAAAATGTTTCAAATTCCTGAAGTAATTCTACTTTATACACTATGATACAGATGCCTCCATTTATTCATCTCATTTTTAACCACAGTTATTCTTTGACTCTTTTTGTAATTTTCACAGTGTAATATAAACACACATGCATATAATTAAACATAAATATAAAAACATAAAACATGCATTTATATCACATATATGTATATGTAAATATTATTTTTGCAAATATTGAAAACACAGAAGCACATATAATCTATAAGCTCTGAGACACACTCGATCCTTTATCTCATCAGATCAGATTTGCCAAATAAATTTTGGCACCAAGTTTTAAAAAATCTAGTTTCTGAACTTTCTGCATTTGGAAATGCAGAAAAGGAATTATGGTTTGTGTTGGGATTATGGTTTTTATCTCCTTAAAGCTCTCAGTAGTGTCCCATTATATGTCTTATAAAGTCAAAGCTCTAACATCACCTAACACCTTCTAAATATCCAGATATTGTGATTTCTCCAGTCTAATTTTTTCCATCTTTTCTCTCACTCTGCTTCTGTGAACTGTTCTTCTTGTTCTAGTTTATTGCAGGTCATCACTTCTATCAAACTTTTCCTCATGGAATTCCCTTTATCTGAAATATACCTCCCTCTCCCACCCATTACACACCCCCACCTACCTGTCCTTTAGTTCACATCAACTTAACATTTCATGTCACAACGTACAGGTCACTCTTAAAGACCACTTCTTTAACACTTTAATTTATCATACTGTTATTCTGTTCTAGACCTCTACATTGTTTTATTTTTTTTAAGATTTATTTTTATTTATTCATACAAGAGCTGGGGTACATGCCAGAGGTACCGGATGTGTGAGAAGATTCACCAGAGAAGGGGAGTGGGAAGCAGAACAGGCATTCAGTGTATTTATTGAAACACACTGCTGAAGGAGTAGCAGGTGAGACAGGAGAGGTCTGCTGTGCCATGTGGTTCAGCTCCCTGGTCAGTGGCTGCGGATAGCTTTAAGTGCTGCAACTTAACCCCTTGTGGCACAAAGGGAGGCCCTCCCCACTCTGTTCTTTTGACACTTCTCACTCCCATACACATTCTTGTGTGACTGGGTTTTATCCATCCTTTCACTAAATGTTAAGCTCCACTGGGGAGGAAAGAGTCTGTTTTTCTCTTTGGCTTCCCAGGGGGCAGCACAGCCTAGCACAAGGTCAGCTCTAAGTGACTGGTTACAGAATGAGGGGGACTTTTTTAAGGGACAGCTGAAGAGCTCTGATATGAGATAGAAGAGAGGCGTTGTCTTTAGAGTGGAGGTTTCAAGAAGACGTGTGTAGGCAGAGGCTGGGCGGCAAATCCTGTCCAGCTCTGACCTGAAGTCTCCCTCAAGCCCGGAAACTGGGAGTGGATCCCCATTGGCTCCACACTAGAGGGGTTTCCTCCACTGGGTGTGGCTTCCCTCTGCGGAAGGGTGAAGGGTGAACCCATTAGGTGCTGGTAGTTGGGGTCCAGGTGGGGCTAGCAAGGGGTCCTTGTACTTCTTTTTACATTGGTGGGCGTCTCCTCAGTTTTCCCCCAGGTGGTGACCTGTGTAATCCGATCGTTTCTGTTCCCATAGCACATTTCACAGAGTACAGTACAAGTGAGTGTCATTTTTCCAACGGGACTCAGCGAGTGCGGTTTCTGGACAGATACTTCTATAACCGGGAGGAGTACGCGCGCTTCGACAGCGACGAGGGGAAGTTCCGCGCGCTTACCGCGCGGGGGCGGGCGAGCGCGGAGCACCATAACCGACAGAAGGAAGTCCTGGAGGAGGCCCGGGCTGCGGTGGACACGTACTGCAGACACAACTACCGTGTTAGTGAGAGCTTCTTGGTACAACGGCGAGGTGAGCACGGTGGGTGGGCAGCCGGTGTGTGTGTGAGATTCTGTCAGTTGTGTCAGTGTTCGGTTGTGACCGGAAGGGTGTATGTGTGCGTGTGTGAGGGGTGCACTGTGAGGTGAGGAGGAACAGACTGTGTGAGAATATGTGAGTGTGGTGGGGAGGGGCCTGGGGTAGAGAAGGGTGTGTATGTGTGGAAGGGTAGGAGTGGGGAAGGGGTGCAGAAGAGATGGTTTCAGATGCCCTTGGTGGGTGCTATCTGAGAAGTGGGGGGTGGGGATAGGGCCGGGGAGAGGGAGAACCAGTGCAGAGTTGGATGTGGGGAAACCTGACTGGGCTGGGTGGTTAGAAAGATGGAAAAGAGGCTTTAAAGTGTCTTTGGGGTTGAAGATTTAGGGAGGAGAACTGAGGACTGTAAGGAATTCACACCATGTAAGGAGTCTGGTCACACCTGCTGTCACACACCCTCTTTAAACCTGAAGCCCCTGAAATAGTGGGCGTGTTTGTGTGCCTAAGCATTGATTGAGAGGAATGTCTCAGACTAATTTTTGAGGGGGCGGGAACCTCTGATACCCCTTTATTTTTGAGGTTTCTTTTGGGTCTCAAATTCTTTAATTTTCATACACATAAACGTATATATATATATTTACATAGTTGAGATGATTGTGAAATCAGTTTTTGAGTTAAGATTGTGTCACTTAACATGATGTGACTTTTTTGTAATACTAATAGTATTTAAGTAGTTACATATTGGTTCTTATTATAGGTGTAATGATTTACATCACATTATCCTTTTGTGACATATATATTCAATATTGCCAAATAGCCAGTTGAACAATGTCTTTATTTTTAACTTATGTTTCTTGATTTTTAAGATTCATGAACTTTTTTTTTCACTTTTTTTTTTGCTAACTGCTGTTACTGTTCTAAGAATTATCTATCATTTTTTATTGTCTATTATCTCTAGGGTCTTAACGTTTTTCTCAGTGTTCTATACACAATAAGTTTAGTACTTTGCTGATAATTTGTTTCAGCATTTTCTCTAATTTGTACTTTGTTTTTTTTTCTGTTTATTACAGGAATTTTAACATTTCTATAAAATAAAATATTTTGCAAAATTATTAAGAATAATTTACTCAATTTTAATCCTACCATTTGTGATATTGTAAAAATATTTTTAACCTATGTTTCTCATCTCAGGAGCTTTTGCCAAGATCCTGGACTTTAACCTTAGCACATGATTGGAATCCAATAGATTAGAGAGATGCTGAGGAAATTTGTGTTTCTTTTTCATTGCATGACATAGCTGTTTATTGTTGATTTGAAGTGTTTACAAACCCTTGCAAGGCACTGGGTGTATTAATAACATGATTTCTGTAGTCAGGCTCCCTGGGTTCAAAAATCTAGGTTCTGTCCCTTACCAATTTTTCCTGGGAGAATTTTTAATTCTGTGCCTTGGTTTTCTTCTTTATAAAGTGGAATTTAAAAGAGGACTCGAGATCACTATATAGAAGTTCTTAGGGTTATATGAGAATTATATGGACCTAAAATACATAAGACAATGTCTGTAACTTAGTCTTCAATGTAAGTTAAATATTCACTGTCCTTATTAACTTTGAAAGAAAATATAATTTAAAGCAGTGTGGTGAATTGGGATGGAGGGGAATATACAGTGTGAGATCCCTAGAATGCTTAGAGTTAGACTCTTCACAATACAACAGAAATGACTTTACATTAAGAAACCCACATATTAGTGAGCCCCAGACCCTAGCCTGACCAAATATCATCTTAAAAAGAGTTGTAAAAAGGATCACAGTTCCAACATTAGATATGTTTGTTTAGCAAAGGAAGAGGGATTGATCTGTTAAGTGTAATTATAATATTTTTCCATTACAATTTTATTGTTTTTCCATTTGTTTACAAAAATAAATGGGGGTATATCTTCACACCTCAGTGTGTGCACATACTCCCCCTCTCAACCTTCCCCACATGCAACCACCATAGTTTCCAGAATTTAAAAGTTCAATATATAGCCCATAATTTCTTTATCTGATTGTCTGTTGATGGGCATTTAGGTTGATTCTGTGTTTTGGCTATGCTGCTGTGATTATAGGAGTGAATTGAATCTTTTTCATATTAGTGTTTTCATATTCTTTGCGTAAGTACCTAGCAGTGGCATTGTTGCATTTTATAGTATTTCCAGTCTTTTTTTTTTTTTTTTGAGGACCCTCCATACTATTTTCCATAGAGGTTGCGCAATTTTCATTCCCACCAACAATGGATAGGTGTTTCTTTTTCCTCACACCCTTGCCAACAATGATCCCTATTGTCCTTTTCTTCTCCTTTAGGATTCATGTTATTTTGGTATTCAACTCATGCACTTTTTCTATTACAGCCTTCCAGGGTAAAAACATTTCTGTTGACATTGTAAAGTGTGAGAGTAGCATTTTTGGGATTTCATACTCTATATACCCATTTACCCCACTGCACACTGCTTTAAATTATGTTTTCTTTCCAAGGTAACAAGGACAGTAAATAGTTAACTTATATTGAAGACAAAGTTCCAGACATTGTCTTACATATTTTAGATACATATAATTCTCACATAACCCTAAGAACATCTATAAACTGACCCTGAGTACTCCTTTAAATTTCCCTTTATAAAGAAAAAAAACCTGAGGCACAGAATTAAAAACTCTCCCGAGATCAACTGGTAAGAGACAGACACTAGATTCTGAACCCAGGCAGACTGGCTACAGAAATCATGCAATTAATGAGTACACCCAGATCTTGCAGAGGTTTATAAACACTTCAAATAAGCAATAAATAGCTGTTTTATGCTATTAAAAAATTTTTCTCAGCGTGTCTCAAATCTAATCGGCCCTACCCATGCGCTAAGGTTAAAGTCAAGGCCTTGGCACAAACTTCTGTTGGACAACAGGGTCAGCTTTGAGGAAGGTCTGCCTGAGACAGGACCTGGGCCTAGAGCCTGGGCACAGAAAGGCAGCCACCCAAGGAATCTCACTCCATCATTCTGTTCTCACTATATCTTCTGCCTTTTCTCTCCTAGTGGAGCCCACAGTAACTGTGTATCCTTCGAAGACCCCGTCCCTGCAGCACCACAGCCTCCTGGTCTGCTCTGTGAGTGGTTTCTATCCAGGCCAAATTGAAGTCAGGTGGCTCTGGAATGGCCAGGAGGAGGTGGCTGGGGTCGTCTCTACAGGCCTGATCCGGAATGGAGACTGGACCTTCCAGACCCTGGTGATGCTTGAAACAGTCCTTCAGAGTGGAGAGGTCTACACCTGCCATGTGGAGCACCCAAGCCTGACGAGCCCTTTCACAGTGGAGTGGAGTGAGAATCTTTCTACCTTATATGTTCCTCCCTGCCCCACACCGCAGAAGGGGACTTTACTTATCCCTGAGTCTCAGGTTTCTCCTCTGCCCATACTGTGTTTTCATTAGCTCTATGTGCTCTCCTCCAGCACAGGTTATTGGGTATAGCCCTGTGATAATTTCTACAAATACTTATTCTCCCTATGGAGGTAATTATACCTGAGAGACAGAAAAGTGGTGGTCCGTGGTCCTTGTCTTGAGTGTTCCCATAATGTCACAGGCCATGGCTATCTGCTGCTCTGAGTTGTTTTTTGGGATCTGAAAAGATGAACCTTCTCTACATCTACAATGTAGGAACCTCCTCCACAGTGATATAAGGAGAGTTGAGCTTTTTCTTTTAGTAACTCTATCACCCTAGACAAGCTACTCAACCTACTGGAGACTCAGGATACTCATCCATCAGATGTTGAAGTTGGCAAAGTTGTGTTAGTAAATGAATCCAATGCCTGAATCTTGTATCCACTCTGATTTTTAAATATTTCTTACAGGAAAGGTCAGTTATTCTAGTTCTGCTGGGTAGTCTCTTCCATTTCACAGGGTTCTATATCTCAGAATATATTAGAAAAGTTGGATTTGAGGTAAAATCACTAGAGTTAACTCTCTTCTCAGGGGCACAGTCCGAGACTGCACAGAGCAAGATGCTGAGTGGAATTGGAGGCTTTGTCCTGGGTTTGCTATTCCTTGGCGCAGGGCTGTTCATCCACTTCAGGAATCAGAAAGGTAAGGAAGTTAGTAGCTGAAACTTCCCTTAGGCTTTTGTGGGAAAGAAATAAGACTTTACTTAGTTTAATTCTCAGTATCTCTGTGCCCTTGTATGAAACCTTTCTTTCACCAACTGATTTTATATTTCCTGGAAGTACAGAAATCAACAGTCCAGTTCACAGTTAGCATGTTGAAACACAAGAGGTTATAATCTATGGAAGAAAAGGGTCAGCATTAACTGAAACCCCAGGGTGAGATAATGGTGTAAACATAGCAAGTGCCACTAAAGCTGATGAAATGACAGTGAATTTGTGCGCAGGTCTCAGTGTATACATTCTTTTCTACACTGGCATTGGGGTATGGGGTTTTGGGAGCTGAGAGTTTTGCATGTGGGGACAGACTTGCCGCTACATCTTTTAAGTATATATTTTCCTTTGTCTCTCCCAGGACATTCTGGACTTCAGCCAACAGGTAATGCATGCTCTTTAATCATCTTTTAGTGGCATATTCAGATTCCATAGAATTGATGTAGAGGTGACAGGACAGAGATAGAAATAATGGGAAGTACTTTGGAACTGACTCCTGATCTGACACTAAAGTTCCTTCTTACCACTGAATTAAAGATCTGCACTCTAAAGTAACTTTGGTTCAAAGTAACATAAGAATTTTCCCCTTTCGTACTGCATTGTTATGACATGAGGCCCTGAGAAAGGAAAGGAAACTGCTTGTAGAGTTAGATCTGGAAATAGCACTCCTCTCTCTTCTGCAGGACTCCTGAGCTGATGTGAAGAGAGTGACACTCTAGGAGGAAACTTCTGTTCCAGCTTCTTCACAGCATGAGAAGGTCTCCTGCTGGCTCTTGTTCCACAAAGCAAGCCCTTTTTCAGTGACCCTACAGAAAGTGTCTACACTCACCCTCCCTGTCTTTGACCTGGAAGTCCTCAATATTAATGATTGAAATACCCCACTTTCATTCTAGCCCAGTTTCCTTTGTATTCAACCCTAAGACCTCCCATGTAAATGAACTTACCTTCTGCCAGTATTTCTTTGTTAGAATTTTCTTCTCAAATATACATGAAATCATCTGCTTTACACAGCTTCAAAGACGAGAACTACAGAGAAATGGCAGATTATATCACAAATAATAGTTTTCATTTATATCCCTGAATTTTTGTCACATATGAGTCCAGCAAATTTTCTTGTTCCTGTGGATTTTCTGAATTCTGTAATTTAGTTTTAAAGGTTCTGAGATCCAGTTCCAACATGTGGGAAATTTCCCACACTACCAAGCAATTATCTGGCACTGATAATTCAACTTCATTTTGACACTATCTATCTTGAATACTGTCAGATCCCACTGGGTAAGTGCTTAGCCTCATAAGATTGGTCCCCACCCTCTATAGGGGTTAAAAAGGGCTTTCACTCACTCTCCCAGGGGAGCACAGCTGCATTTCTGCAATTCCATAGTCCAGCTGGGGCCATTGCTTTGTTCAAGGACTAGAGAAGTTCTGGCAGGTCTGGGAGACCTGAGGATACTCTGTTAACTAGAGTTTCCCCCAGCTTGACTGGAAAAGGAAGAGGAAAGGAGGGGTACTCCTATTTAGTCTGAGGACCCAGGAGTGAAGGGAGCAAGGTATGCATAATTAAGATGAGCCCCTCCCCACCCAAAAAAAAAAAAAGAAAAACCTTAAAAACCCTCCTGCTCTACTGCTCTGGGCAGCCCTCCCTCTTTTCTGAATCTGCCCACTGCCTCTTAAGCTGTTCTGTCTTATGTCTGCCTAATAAACTTTGTTGCTGGCTTTATTTTGGGGCTTTGTCAAAGTCTTTTTTCAAGAGATACCAAGAACCCTGTGGTGTCATGATCCCCAAAACCCCCACTCTGTAGGCACCTAGAAAAATGAAAAAATATTACCTGTACATAGTAAAACCAGCCATTTTTTCTTGTCAGAAGGGGCATGGTGATGGTTAAAATAGCTGAAATGGAGACAAAACTTTCTGTTCTGAGATTAGCTTTCAGAGAAATATTGAAAGAATCTAAAGGTGATATTTGCTTCACTGTAATACTAAGAGTTAAGCTCATTCATTAAAATAGGTTGCAAATTTAAATGTAAAATATAAAAAATTTAGAGGAGGAAAGTTTTGGGAACTGTGATCTGGTCAAGAGTTCTTAGACATGACACCAAATACATGATTCATAAAAACAAATACCCCAAATGAGCTACAGTTGATTTATTGTAAGCAAACACCACAGTTCAGATGGGACTGAAGCGCTATCTCAATATCAGCCATTCCAGAGAAACATGAGACCATAGCAGCCTTGCTGAGGGACTCAGACTATAACCAGGAGTTGCTCCTGGGAGTTCTGAGCTATCTTCATCCCTGCAGAACCAAACAGATATTCACCAGGGTAGTATAGGAGTTCCCCAGTGATATAAGTAAATAGCATCCCTGCTGGGAGATCCAGGGCTTGATCATGATATTACAAGACAACCTGAGGGTGCCAAGAAAAACCCACATCTTCAGGGGGAGCTAGGCCTAGCCAGGACCCTGAGAGATATCTTGAGTATGCTGTATTAACATCATCCCCACTGAGGGAGACAGCTTATAGCAGGAGCTACTGAATGTTATGACTTAACAGTATACTAAAATTTTTCCTTTGTAACAGAGTTAACAGAGGACACAGCATCCATTTCATTGTCAGTCACCATGACATCCTCTTGTTCACACTTCTCACTTTCCTGGGGATGCTTATGAATGACTATAGGTACATGCTACCTATATTTAAATTTTTTCAACACCAGATGTTATTGTTAAATTAATTTGTAAAAGATGCCTGTTGAATTTGCTTAAAGAAAAATAAGCTTTAAAAGCTTATTAAAGTATTAGTACTTAAGTAATAACCTACATGTGTGATAATGGTTGTTATCCAAAAGACTAGAAGGAAATACTGGAGAGGATGTGGAGAGAAAGAAGCCCTTGCACACTGTTGGTGGGAATAGTTATTATGGAAAACAGTATGGTGATATCTCAAATACTAGAAACCACTTGTTATCCATTTATCCCACTTGCAGATATTTACCCCAAGAATACAAAACTACTGATTTATAGACCAATATGCACTTCATGTTTATTGCAGCATTTGTGCAATAGGAAGGAGTTGGGAACAATCTAAGTGCCTGTTGGTAGATGATTCGATTAAGAAGGTGTGGTATGGAAGTCCTGGGAATTGGCCATTGCCTCCAGTCTCCCTGTAGGTGAGTGTGCTATGCTTCTGAGAGCAACAAGCCCCATCAAGCCTGGGAAATAAATTCTCTACTGGAATCTGTCATGGCCTTCCTGGGGAGCACACTGAGTTTCTTCATACTCCTGATGAGGGAGAGCTACTTAATGTCCCTTGGGATTTCATTGTCTTGCTGCAAGTGAAAGCTGTTGAAACTCTCTATACCTGCATGTAGCCATATTGTTGCTGTGCTTCCGACTGCATCACTCTCCAGTGCAGCCAGACAGACAACTATCAATTAATTTCTATATTGGTGAACCCCCTTGCCCACACTGCTCAGAGTCCATTACAGAAAATGCAAATCTAACATATATGTTAGATCTGAAGAGCTGGTCTTGAACGGTGCAATATTGATAGAGGTAATCAAGACATGGCCACCTGGGCAACCAGTCTCTTACCCTCGTCTTCTGTTTTGGGAATGTGCATTCTGCTTGCCTTTACACTAGATGTGAAGTGCTCAAGGACACAGCTTTAGATAGTAATATGTTGCTGAGACCATCTTGAGTGACCATGTCTTAATCCAGTTAAGACCTCTATATACACTTTAAGATTTAGATGGGTGTGTGGGGAGATGTATTTGTATTGTGATTGTTCAAGACAAACCTTATTCAGGTGAGTCTCCTTGTTTATTAAACCTGCCATCTACTCATTTGGAGTGGTCTACCTATTTCTTAGGTCTCTCCTTGCCCTTGTGTATGGGGGCATTTGACAACCAACACAGAGATGTAGAATGGAATAGTGAGTGTCCTTGTCAGGGTGATGGTGGTTGGAGGAAAGTGGCTGCGACTATAAAGGGTGGCACAAGGAAGATCTCTACAGTAATGGAGTGGTTCCTGATCGACTGTGGGGTTTGGTTACATAAACCTATGTTTAATAAAACAGACATAGAACTACATTCATGTTGTACCAATATCAGTTTCCTGGCTTTGATATTGCACTATAGTTTCTCTAGATACAACCATTTGGGGAAACTAATGATGAAGGGTTGCACAGGACTTCTCTGTACCATCTTTGAAACTTCCTGTAAATATATAATTATAATAAAATAAAACGCTTTTAAAAAGTGACTTTTCCCACTAAATCCAGGGTGCTTATAGACCAAATGCAAATAAGGATATAGTACAACAGGGACTCTCCTTCATTGCTGGTGGTAATACAAAATGGTACACTCATGGAGCCTCCCTGGTGATGCAAGAAGCATCACACTGTGAAGCATCTTTGATCCCTGGCCAGGGAGGGGACCCACATGGCACAGTAGACCTCTCCTGCCTTATCTGCTGCTCCCCTCAGCAGTGTATTTCAGTCCATCTGCCTGTTCTGTTCCTCACTCTGTCTCTGGTGAATCCTCTTACACCCCACAGCTCTGGCCTGTACCCGAGTTCTTGTATTCATAAATAATTAAAATTTAAAAAATGGTACATTCACTTTTAAAGACACTGGTGGTTTCTTACAAAGTTAACATGCCTTATGATCCAGCAATCATGCTCCCAGGTACTTACTCAAATGATTTGAAAACTAATGTTCATACAAAAACCTGCCTACAGAGTTTACAGCCACTTTAATCATAGTTGCACCAACCTGAAAACAAACAAGCTATTGTTCGATAGGTGACTAGACAAACTGAGTATATTTCTACAATTAAGACTGTTCAGTGATAGGAATAAATAAACTATTAGGCTATGAAAGGAAATAGAGAAACTAAGAATAACCTAAGACTATATAAACTAGATACTGTATGATTTCAATTCTATGGTATTCTGGAAAAAGCAAACCTATAGAGACAATAAAAAGATCACTGGTTGCCAGGAGTTCAGGAAGAGCAGGAGAGAACTGAGTAGGGGGAGCACAGGGAATTTTTAGGTTAGTGAATTATTCTGTATGATACTATAATGTTAGACAGAAGGCAATTATGCAATTGTCAGAATTCACAGACCTTTACAGTACAGAGTGAACCTTATTGTAAATTAAGGAAATTAGTTAATAATAATGATTCAGTATTGGTTAGTCAATTATAATGTCCCACATGAATGCAAGATCAATAGGAGAAGCTATTTGTGGAAAGGGTTGTGAGGGGGACATAAGGGGTATAAGGGAACTCTCTTACTGTATATTTTTTCTGTAAACATAAAACTGTTATAAATAGTCAGGTCAATTTTTAAAGTATCTTTTTCACATGGGATAATATATGTTTACTTTTCTTTCTATATGTGTTTGCATTTTATTAATACTCTATGTGTATCTATTTTATAATAGAAATCTGAAGCATGTAAATGAAATACCTATGATTATTCAGTTTTCTGAAAACTTTGCTTCCGGTCTCTAAATTGGAGGTACAAAAACTTGTTATGTATCAGTAAGTCTACTAAAATTATCAAATGATAAACTGAGGCACACTAATATTTTCAAGACTTTATTTGAACAAAAATTGATTCAAATTAGACAAACTGAACGTGGCAAAGAGCACTCTGGAAACAGGAGGGAAAGGTTTTTACAGCAGAGATAGAGCAGCAAAGCAAGGAAATAAAAGCCTAAGCAGTTGTCCTACTTGGAAAGCCTCGTTGGCAGCTCGTGATTGTTCTAAATTTTGTCCTCAGGATCTGAGCCAAAATGATATTCAAGTCTAGTAAATTGGGGACACTTTTGGGGAGGGAAAAGGGGGAGGGTTGAGGGCAGATGGGAGCACGGGGACTGAGGTGATGGTGCACTGGTGATATGGTGATGGGGAATACATGGGGATTACAATTGATGTCATATATAAAAAATGTTAGTAATAAAAAAATAATATATTACATTGACATTAAATTGGGAAAAAAAAGAACTTCTTTACCAGTCTATCACATGTAATGGATAATTGATCTTGAAAATATGGGGTAGGCGCCAGTTATCATTTTTTTCTTTTTACATTTTAAAAGGACAGGTTTATTAGGAAAAAGGAGAAACAAAAAAGAAACAAAATAAACAAAAAATAGACATAGGTTGGTAAGAGAGCTGCTCTGGGGGAACCTCCCTGGTGGCACAAGGGGTTAAGGTCCAACACTATGAAGTTATCTGCAGCTACTGCAACACGAGTTGATCCCTGGCCAGGGAGGGGACCCACATGGCCCAGCAGACCTCTCCTGCCTTGCCCACTGCTCCCCTCAGCAGTGTGTTTCAGTTGATCTGCCTGTTCTGCTCCCCACAATGTTTTTACTGAACCCTCTCACCTTCCACACCTCTGGCCTGTACACCAGTTCTTGTATGCATAAATAAATAAATCTTTGGAAAAGAAGAGAGAAAGAGGGCTGCTCTGGTTACTCTTGTAGAAATAAATATTAAGTAGCAGTTTTATAGATAAGTGAGAAATGGCTTACTATGTCACATTCTTTCCTCCACTTTAGTGCCGTGTGTCAGGAACACATCTTAAATTTTTTCCAAGGAGAAAAATCACACCATTTTCCTGGTAATGAAAGAAGCATCCAGGACAATGTAAATTCAAAGGGCAATGCCAGGCATCAGTGTCCAAACCCATAATTCATTAATTCTGGAATGGGTGATACTGATAAGTAAATCCTGTAAAGTGTATGGATTCACCTTTGTTTTGCTCCTCACTCCAGCCAAGTGCTCCCCACATTCTATCTCACTCCATATCAGAAACTGAAATCTGGGGTTTGAGATTCAGTCTATCGAGGATTCAGATATTTTGTTGACTTGGAGGATCTAGAAACAAAACCAGATTTTGTACCAACAGTTAAGATCTCCCAAAAACAAACCCTACTCTAGGGCATTCCAGAGAAGGATTGGGCCATAGTAATTTCATTTCTTGCAGATGCTCTTCCTACAGCTGTAGAATAAGACCAATTCAGATGAACCTATTTTAAATTAATTACAGAGCTTATAAGATACACTTAATATTCAGACATCTTAGGACAGAAGGATCAGAGATATTTTCTGGACCTCATGAAGAACTGAATCATCACCAAATATCACCTAAGGAACATAGAATAGTTTATTATATTCAGAAAAATCACAATCATAGAAAAAACGAAAGCAATGAGTATGTAGGAGATGCCACCATAGAACATTCTAAAGATTTAATAACAGAGAAATGATCCTATGGGGTCTATTTCAGGGGGACAATATGGTTATATATGGTAATAAGAAGAACATATTAGGAAATGGAGGGAAAACACACAAGATGGGGCAATAGACAAGGTAATAAGTATATGTTAGAGTTTGGAGAGATCAGAAGGCATCATCAGTCTGAGAGGAGTTACAGGTCTGGAAAGCAGTGAAGAATATTTGTCTTCACTGATGTGAAACATTGAAGTATTGCTGGGTTGATAGAGTTGTGAAAGCAGAATTTTCTTTGCCAATCTTCTCTAGAATATCCATTACCTGTGCAGGACAATACAATTACCAAAGAGTTTAAATTGAAAATTTTAGTTCTTTCCTTCAGATTCCTTTTTCTTCTCTGTTAATCCTCTGGCTTTGGAAAAGGCTCTTTATAGTCATCTGGTCTCTAGTACATACATCTCCAACAGGTACCACTATGCCCTGCTCTCCAAGGGAGCATGAATGAGCAAATCACGTTTTATCTTCTCTCAGAACTTCCGATGCCACTTTTCAGATGAGGGGAGCAAAAGCAGGGACAGCCTCTAAGAGATTTCCATTTCATGCAGTGAATACATCCTAACCTCAAACTTGCCAAGTTCTGAGAACCTTTTGAACTAAAGTTCTGCCTCAGGAAATGAAAATCATCAAGTCCTCAGACTTTGAAGCTGACTTTCCTAGATCACTGACTCAACATTCTAATATGAAACAGTTGTTTTAGCTACTGGGGATAATTTCCAAGACACAAGATGTGGTTTAGGTGCACAGGTATGGAAAGGGATAAGGGACTATGAAGCTTTGGGGATACCACATCATGCCAATGTCTGATTCTGTCCTTATTATGGCAGAATTGTGTCTGGAAACATGCATCACTCCGAGAGGAGGAGGGAAGTTCTTTACGCCAGTGGGCTCAGAGGAGATTCTTCTCCAAAGTCTGAGCCCCCAGCAACTAGGTTACAGAGTGTATATTGACGAAAGCATGGGGTACAATCATCTGAGAATGCATGAATCAGAGTGCCTGTGGCCTTGAGAGTTATCAGTTGTTCCCTGAAACTTTTGGTGTACAGACTATATCCCAATTTTAGTTAATCAACAAGTCAGCCTGACATTTCCACTTCATCCTAATGAAGATAAATCAAGAAAAATTGATTTTTCTTCTTTTTCTGTTAAAGGCAAATATGTCTTTCTTCCAAATCTATTTCTTTCCCTGGGATGGGTCTTTCTCTGAGTACTTCAAAACCCACCTGCAGGCCCTCACAGAGGTCCTCGGCGTTCAACAGCATTGCCTCTGCGCACACCCTTGATGATGAGGATGGTTCCAACAATGATGCCCACCAGACCCACAACCAGGCCCAGGGCACACACCACATTCTCTGTTGTCTCTGGGGGGGGGGGGTTGGCGCATTAAATTCTGGTAAAAAATTAAAACAGTAATCTATGTGTTAGAGAGTGGAACTTATATAGGGTACTGAGTTGAAAGACTAATTATTAATCAGTTAAAGAAGAGGAAGACATAATGAAGTACTAAGGGAAATACAGATTAGAAAATGGGAGAAGCTGGGTAGTGGGAAAAGATAAGGAATGAGATTTGTAGCATCTGTTATGAAATAGTTAGGGGACTTTGGACCCCAAAAGACCTGACCCATGCCTCACAGGAGGAAACCAAAAATCAAGTGGATTGAAGGATGGTTCATACCCCAGTGCTTGAGAAGAGGTTCTTCCAAACCCCAGTGATCCACCTTGCAGTCATAGACATCCTCAGCTGAGGGTATGAAGGGGAGATAGTGGAACTTGCGGAAAAGTTGGTCATTCCTGGGCAGGAAGACTGTCTCTGATGCTCCTGTGGTGACAGGTTTTCCGTTCTGAAGCCACGTGACATTTATGGCTGGTGGGAAGAACTTGTCGATGAAACAGATGAGGATGTTGGGCTCTCCCAGTTTCACAGGTTTTTCTGGGATTATAGTCACCTCTGGCAGTACTGGGAGACACACATGATAGAAATTAGCCTTCCCTGTTTGGGGTTGTCCCTCCCCCTCATTAAAGCTGAAAAATCAGCTGATAGTATGTCTTGACAGTCTATGTCACAGTTTCAGCTAGTTCTATTTGAGACCTGCCACACACCCTCCCTTCTGACGAGCTTGGATCAAAATAGAAGTATGAAATATCCAATGACCTTTTTCCTGGCTCTTTCCCAGGATATATTCAGAGCAAAGTCACTGAGTGACTGGTTAGCATAGACATGAGTACATTAAGAAAAGAACAGGTCCATGAAGTTCTTTGACCTGTGGCATGAAAATTTTGGGCTGCCTATGGCAAAATTAAGTTCCTGAGAAAGAAAACCAATCAAAGTAATTTAACAAAGAAGTGCAGTACGATTTAAAGCTACAGTACCATGTCTAGGAGTGCATAAAAAGGAATGTTAGTCACAATAATATAACACAGCTACAACATCTATTTCAAGCTATAATTCTATGTCTATGAGTGCAGCAGAGAGAGGTACCATTGGTGCCCGGGGTGTTGTTGGAGTACTTCATCGAGGCTTCCAGGTTGGCTTTGTCCACAGCCATATTGGCCAGTGCACCCTGAGCCTCAAAGTTGGCAAAATGTCCAAATTCTTCCAGCCTCCAGACCGTCTCTGTCTTTTTCAGATCCACGCGAAAAATCTCATCACCATCAAAATCAAACATAAACTCGCCTGTTTGTTCAGGGGCCATAGCGAACTCAGCTTGGATGATCACATGCTCCTCTGCAAAGACAGGGAAGGAGGTCAGGGAGGGACCAGAGGGGAGACTGAGAGCCAGATGTGAAGCAGAAACATGTGGGCAGCGGTGGTTTGAAAGCCAAGGGGCAAGTGGAATGGAGGAGCAATGGAGAGCGGAGACATGTGGGAAGTGAAGCGTGGGTGAGGGACCTCCGTGTTGAACAGAGTCATGAGGGGAAAAACAAAGTGATGCTTTCAGAGGGGATGTACTGAAGAAAATGAGGGCTGAAAAACCCATAGTCTTGTGAAACTGCTGTTAGTTTCATATTACCAGCTGAGAAATGAAATCCAGCAGCAGTTCCTAAAACACAAATGTTCTCTCAATCTCTACGCCCAGACTTTAAATACACATAATCCAGAATTCCAGAGGCTCTCTGAGAGAATTATAACTCTAAGGAGAGGAAAACACTGTTTAAAAGTTTGGGTTTATGACTGAAAGAAGGATCAGGAAAAGACAAAATTTGTAGGCAAAACATAAATGAGGCAAACTACAGGGGAGGGGGGAGGTGAGGGGTCACCACAGAGACTGGTGATGGATCACAGGTGCTGTGGTGGTGGGAGAACTATGAGGACCACACCTGAGGGGAGAAATCAAATACTGTCTAAAAATTAAAAGCACTCTAAGAAAATAAATAAACTTAATTTAAAAAAGTTTGTGTTCTGAACTTGGAATCAAGTTAAATTTTGAATTCTTCCTGAGCTACTTACCTACCTGATGATCTTGCATAGAATGTTTTACCTACTTACATGTAATCTTCCTATTATAATTCTGCTGTGGTTATGTTTCTACCAGGAGTTTGTTGTTTTTCAGATTAAATGAACCAATGTAAGTCGTTGTTTGAGACCTTGTAGTGTTGTCCAGCACCCACTTTCCTGGGGCCACAAAGTACTGTGATACCTCTGAGAGAGTGGCTCTGTTTGATTTACCTGCAGCGACACACCCTTTCTTAAAGTTGCTTAATTGAATACATTCTATTATTATTGATCCTACATGTAATCAATACCAAGGAAATAATCAACTTGAAATAAGAAAAGTACAATGTGGCCCCTGTAGTAGACATAAATGAGGAGGGGATTTTAAAGTCTCAAGTATGATGAAGCCAGAATTTATTTAACATGTGAAGCTATGTACACACACAGACACACATTCTGGCTGCCTCCTTTTCAACCCAAAGGAAAGGCCCCTCTGTGTTTCCAGGTTTGCATCCCCATATATGGCTCTTTTGCAGGCAACAGAAACCTGCAATTGCCTTCATGGGTCCTGAAGTGGAGTGACTACTTTCCTTATTCCCATCTACCTGCCATTCTCCATGGGGTCATGCTCAGTATAGAATATCGTTTTCACAATACTGCATGAAGATAGCACAGTGCTTGCTGGAGGTGACAGTGAATGATACACTCACCACTTCCTTACTCATTACTCTCTTGGAAATGCCACTAAGTGACAGTCCTCAGCAATCCTTGTTAGAGCCACTGAAGTGGAAACTATCACTGTCCCAAGAGACAGTAAAATAAAGGCAATTCTTAGCACATACCTTTCCTGTTCCTTTGGGTAATTAATTGGTAGCTTTTTAGTTACATTCCTTTTCAGTGATCTTTAAAACAAAACATGCTAACAGGATTTACATGTCAAACAACTACAACAACAATAACAAAAAACACCAAAAAACAACTACCCTATATTTAGTTCAGATCAGGTGTCAAGAGACTTTCATGTTTTTTCTCTTAATTCTAACATTATGTCACATTTTAAACTTTGCTAAATTTCCAGAAAGAGAAATTGAAAGCACAGAGATGGAGCTTGTTAATACCTGCCCAAAATATTTTCCCCTTAAGTTTGGCTAATCACAGCTCAGTGATATCAGTCTATGACCCAGTTGTGTTCTAATTTTGACTTTAGTTTGTGGTGAGAACATTCCCAAATAAAACTTACAATAACATTAGATTCAACACACATCTCACCCACCACACTGTCTTTCAGCTCACAGACTGGCTTGCAGATGTGCACAGTTCAGCTCCAGTGCGCTCAGAAACTTTTGTCCCTAGTCCTGACTCTACCTTTGATAGCCCAAGTTTCTTGAAGGCTCCCCAGGACAGCTATGATGAAAAATCCTAGCATTGGGCCTCCACTTACGGCCATTTTCTTCATGAATGCTTCAGTGGAGGTCTGTAGAGCTTAAGAGTGGGGTAAAGAAGAGAGGAATAACAGAGAACATAGGGTATTAAGCAATCTGACTAATAAAAATTCAAATCTGTTAACTTTCAGCCAATCAAAAAAAAAAGTTTGCTATGACAGATCTGTTGCTAGGGGAAGCACTCTTGTAAAGGGCCCATGAAAGCCCATTGTACTGTACTGTAGAAAAATAAAAATATTTCTTAGTCAAACAAACACATACAAACAAACAAAATAATTAAGGTTTTGAAAATGTTGGCCACATATTTACGGATTCTTTCATTCCCATGTATGTTTAAAAAGGGATATATCTGTAACATATCAGTGAGAATAAAGTCAATGGAAACTCATTACAGTGAGAGTTAGTGGCAGACTGCCTCTGTGTGTGAAAGCTGGGGAGTTGCTTTTAGGGAAAACAAAACAAATCATTTAAAGCAAACACAAATTGCCAGGCAATGGAGAATGTCTGAATCTTGGTTGTATTGGTTAACAATAGAGCTTAAGTTAAGAAATTTATTGCTGGAGAGGGCAGAGGGAGAGGGTTGAGGGTAGATGGGAGCACAGGAGACTGAGGTGATGGTGCACTGGTGAGATGGTGATGGGGAGTACATGGGGATTACAATTGATGTCAAATATATATAAATAAATAAAAAAAAGAAACTTACTGCTTCAGTCTTCTTTAGTATCATATACCCCCAGATAGCCAACTAAGCCTATGAGCTTGGGGCTTTGTACACTGTACTATATTTAAGGGGCATTGGAGGAGAAATAATGAGTTTCAACACTTGCAAGACTGGAGAGGGACAGAAAGCTTTACCTTGGATTATGGGTAGTGATTACAGGAAATGGTGCACAGTAAGGGGAGTAGTTTTTCCTAATCCATACCATCTTAAGTATGACCAGATTTTGGAATAGTCTATTAGGGACACCCCTCACTTGATGATTCACTTCAATGAGTAGGATGGAGTAAATTGAGAGCAATCTTGTTTTATTAGAAAGGTTAGAAATAATAACTTGTGGGGGGGAGGTGCCTTTCTTTCCTCAGGTCATAAGATGATGAAAGGTCTCCTCCTGCCATGAAATTATCAAAACTCTGCTCTAAAAATTAAATTTGATGCTTGTTCTTGAGGACATTCAAAGTTAAGTCTCTCTGACCTTCATGATTCTGAAAATACAGTGCAAAAGAAGGAAAAATTACACCACACACAGAAAGGCTGGAATCCAAATATTTCCGGTAGGGACCAGGCACTGAGACAGCCCATGATGGTGCGTTCACTCTTTATAATCAGCCATGACACATATACTCATAGTGGATTTTCCACTCTGTTGTGCTGAGATCTTATCCTGCCCAGCAGCTGCCCTCACATATCATGAGGACAACACCCTAAGGAGCTTGAATATTCTGTGATATTGACTTGTAGATCACCTGGAAGAGACACATAGCATGGTTATGCCTTAAGAATGGTAAGGCATATGATTCCTGTGGGCTTGGGGAGTGGACCAGATGAGAGTTTTGTAGAATCAGTCTGATCCTATGATTTGGGCTTGTCATCTTCTTTTTCAGAAGCAAACCAAGTATTAGTTCTTTGTTGTTATTTTTTTTTAAATTCTAGCTGGATATAATATCTTGTTTTTACGAAGTGTTCAAAAAATATTCATCTTACAGAAAATATTTTACATGCTGTAGTAGCACATTCAACCTAAGATGTTGCTCAGCAACTTATGATATTGTTAGACCTAAAACACTGATTGGTTCTCCTCATAAGATTACTAATTTGGGAGACTTTAGAAAAGGCTTTCTGTTCACTTTTTCTGTGATGGGACAGAGGTTCCATTTGGATTCCACTCCTGGGTCCCTGTTCTCTTTCTAAACCCTACTCCCTGTGAGTTTGAGGGAATTTCTGAGGGCACCTGAATGAGGTCTTCTTGGTGACGTTAAGTGGTCACAATAGATGGTCACACATAGTGGGACAAGTCAGAGTTCAGTCAGTATTGTGGGTCCCTTCCCCCTCCCTGGCTGGGTTCCACTGGCCTGGAAGTTCCACTTTATTCCTTTTCTTTTTCTCCTCAATAAACTTTTTCTTTCTCTAAACAAACAAAAAAAAAAAAAAGAAAGAAAATAGAAGTATCTGTAGACACTCTAAGCAGAATTGATCGTCATAAAGTCTTCCATGTTACAGAAAATTATACCTTGGAATTGTTGGGAGGCCTGGAGGAGCACAAGTCAGTGCAGGGCTCTAACTTTCAGGGGTCAGGAGTCTTGTGATAGTGATAGATGGATGTATATATATACACATTCATACATATATCATATACAAATACATCTGCATATATGTATGCACACGTGTGTGTGTGTTTGGAAAACTTGAATCCACTCTCAAAATATTTCTTTTTTTTAATATTTATTTTTTATTTATGCATACAAGCACCGGGGTACAGGTCAGAGGTGTGGACGGTGAGAGGATCCAACAGACAGAGTGGGAACAAAACAGGCAGAATGACTGAAATACACTGCTGAGGGGAGCAGTGGGCGAGGCAGGAGAGGTCTGCTGCACCATGTGGGGCCTCTCCCAGGCAGGCAGCAGGCAGTGGCTGTGGTTTGCTTCATAGTGTGTCACTTAACCCATTGTGCCACCAGGGCACAATCTCAGACTATTTCTTTGCCAACCAACCTTAAGCTCCATTTCCTTGTTTTATAGCTCCCAATTTTCTTTTTGTTGTAAATTAGTCTCTTAACTAGCATTTCAAGACCATTATATACTTATTTAAGTTGAATGAAAAAAACTTATATTGAGGCAGCATTGGTTTCTATCACTTTGTTGATTCAGAGGTTCAGGATTACACTTTATGTTAAAAGGCATAAGTTGGACCTCCCTGTGGGTTCAAGGGATTAAGCACTATACTATGAAGCATCCATAGTCACTGCAGCGTGAGTTCATTCCCAGGCCAGAGAGGTGACCCACATGGCGTAGCAGACCTCTCCTGCCTCTCTTGCTGCTCCCCTCAGCAGTGTTTTGGTCAGTCTTCTTGTTCTGTTCCCCACTCTGTCTCTGGTGACTCCTCTCACCCCCCACACCTCTGACCTGTACTCCAGTTCTTGTACACATAAAATAAATTAATCTTTAAAAAAAAAGGCATAAGTAGAACTTGATAACTGAGAGACTGAAGAAAAGATTAATTTGAGAAATCACCAGGAAAACCTGAGGTTGTCTTCAATGCTGCCCCCACATGGCTGATTAACATTTTCATTCACTGACAGACAGCACCTCTTGTTCCTCAGACATCTGACAGCTGATTTTCAGAGCTATTTCCAGCTCCATCACCATCTTTGCTGCTTCACACCGAGCACAATCCTGGGATAGAGGACATCCATGCTAAGTTGTTTCCCTCTGGACATGTGCCAGCCCTCACCTGGGACTCTTTTCTTCTCTCAGGACAAGCCATAATTTCACTCAACCAGACACGCGCGACAGAGTCCAGAAACTGCTTCATTAAATAACATGCTCCTTTGCTCAATGAGATCTCAACTGTGGAATGTCACCTAAATTTATATGATTTTACAGAATACAATGTATTTCGTACACACACTTATATGTGTACGTGTTGCAGAAGTAGAAAAGTTTCCATTTCTAGTCAAATTTATGCATTTTTTGCTTATACTTATTTAAGTAAATGTTATTTGATTATATCTATATTTAAGATATTGCATTTTTTTCTTTATAACATCTGATGTTTACAGCTATAAATTTTGTGTTATAAGCACTAGAAAAAAATTCTAATTAAGCTGAAATCATTGTCTGCTATGACCCCTTTAGAGATTCTCACTAGAGGAAGTATTCCTGGACATTTTATATGAATTATAGTATATCCCATGAACTACTTGCTCAATTTTAATGAACAGACAATCCTATAATTTCTTTAAGTTATATTAACACAGGTTAATTCAGCAATTAGATGGCTTGGTTTATAACTAAAATTCTCATATTTATTTAAGACAAATCCTTTTTCTATCCCTATTGGAAATTTTATAGATAGGATAGAGTTTGGTTTTCTTTCTCACTTTTGTGCTGGTGTGAGTCTAGAGAATAGGAGGAAGAGAAAAAGACAGGAAGTGGAAATAATATATTTATGTTCTCTGGGTCTATATGATGTTAAAAAAATTTTTCTCTTTTGTGAACTTTTGTAGGATCTCGATTGTCTCATGGCCTACATCTGGGGTATAGGAGGTACTTATCCTGTGTGCCCATTGGCAATTAATTGGTTGGCTAGGAATGGAAACTTTTCTAATTCTCCAACACATACATACTTAAGTGTATGTATGAAGGTACACTGTATTCTGTAAAATCATATAAACTTAGGTGAGATTCCACAGTTGAGATCTCATGCAAATTTTAAGAGTGCATCCCCACTGCAGTGACCCTCTCCAGAATATTCTACCACTTAGCCCATTTATAATGGCTCCAGGTTTCCTGGTGGGGTCAGGAACACATTCCATTGTCCTTAACCACCTGAATTCATAGCACGTAAAGCAAACTCCAGGGATCCTGAGGAAATAATTTCACTCAGTCCTGGACAAGTGAGTTAGTCCCTTTTCCACATGGCCATGGTAGAGTATAGAATTAATAGTAAAGAGCAGATCTTTCCAAAGCTGTCATAGATATGCTCCCTCCTATATTCTTTGATGCACCTCTCAGGCACTGGAAAGAAAATAATAGCAGCAAATTTTGTGCATTTATCGATTCTGCAAAAGAGGTAAGTCCAAAAGCATCCATATCAGTATCTTCTAGGTGAAACTGAAGAACAAATGAACACACATGAAGTATAAATGACAGTCATTGTCTGACTCTGGTTATAGAGACATGATTTCAAAACAGAGGAAGAAATGGACATAGAAATAACAATGTAGAGTATTTATCTTCCATTTTTCTTTCCAGTTAAAAGAGAAGAATAGGAATGTAAGGTGGCATTTCTTAAACTAGACATTACACAGCTGTCTGCTACTTGGAACTAAATCTGATTTTCTTTCATTCTTGTCATTCATGTTCATCTCTTGCTTTTTTTCCAGAGTAGTGTTGGTACTGGGGGCACCAAGCAGGTCTGTACTGGCACATTGCTCAGCATCACAGTGTAAGTGCAGTTCCAAGGTACTAACACACTCTTGGGCATGTGTCACATAACACTGCTTAGCATTGAGTATGGTTCTTTCAGAGGAGCATGCCAGATTTTCTATAAGGACTTTTTTTTAGTCGGGGAGGAATTTAGGAGCTGGAACTTTAAGGCTGACCGTGGCTGGACATGAGTACAGTGATTGCTGCCACCAGTTCTCTGGGTATATGTGCTTTATTTGGAAATGTGCATCCACCTAGTGTGATCTCTGCACATTTCTGAAGGTTGTCAGAATGTCTAAATAACATCCCTCTTCCACGCTACTCTTCTCTAGTGTGTATAATTGAGACTGAGAAACAGAAAACTTGAAGATAGTTTATTTAATGTCTTCATCAACAATCATATTCAAGAGGCAGAAAGAAAAAGACAAATAAGAGATGATTTTACTCATATTTTGAATATAAACAGACTAAACCAAAATAAATTACAGATGAAATATGACTGTAGAATTGGAGCTGCCAAAGGGTGGTTCGGAGCAGAATGTGGAGGGGGCAAATGGACTATAGTGGAGGGTTATGGGGACTTTGTGGGGCATGTGGTATAGGTGACATACATCTGAGGTGAGGCCTTGTACCCTTAAATCATAGACAGTGTTGTAAACCTATGTTACCTCAATTAACAGTGCAATTGAAAAAATAGAAGCTGAATTTATTTTTTTAAAAAAGATTTATTTTATTTATTTATGCATACAAGAACTGGGGTACAGGCCAGAGGTGCAGAGATGTGAGAGGATTCACCAGAGACAGGTGGGGAGCAGAACAGGCAGATCTATTGAAATACACTGCTGAGGGGAGCAGCAGGTGAGACAAGAGAGGTCTGCTGCACCATGTCGGTGCAAAACTCATGCTGAAGTGGCTAGGAATGGCTTGATAGTGCTGAGACTTTAACCACTGCACCACCAGGGAGGACCCTAGGAGCTGAATTTAAAGCACACAAAAACATAAAGAAGTTAAGAAAAGGGGAAGATATGTAAAGAATAAATCACTAAGTCTCCTGACAGGCCAGATTAGGATATGAAAGTGGTATAAAGTGATTTAAAAAAATACAAAGATTTCCCTGAATGTCTGAATGAAGAAAGCCAAATTGGCAGAGAAAAATAGAGATCCTGAACAGGTGGCTCTTGTTCACATTGAGGCTGGCAAGTGTCAAGCAGAGGGTAAGAAGAAAAATGACTAAATGACCACATTAGACTAGTGGAGAAGATGAGCAGATAATGATATCCAAAGATTAGATCATTTCAAGAGTTAGCATAATACAAGAGGGATGGTCGAGGGAGTGAAATGACCTAGAGAAAGCCAGAGCAATCATAGAGAACAACACATTCTGATTTTTGTGGTTTCATTTTACCGTTGATAATTTTAAAGTGCATTGAAGGGAGAGTGATGGCTGGAGGATTGTTACTGAAATTCTTCTTTATGGTGCATCCTTTTTCCTTTATCAATTATACATTGTATTTAAAATAGACATGAAATCTTACCATATTTTTTTATATATAATAACCACATTTACAGCTTACTCTGAGAAACCTGGTTTTTTTTATTAACAGTTTTTTGTTTATATATATTTGACATCAATTATAATCCCCATGTATTCCCCATCACCGTATCACCAGTGCACCATCACCTCAGTCCCCCGTGCTCCCGTCTGCCCTCAACCCTCCCCCTCTTCCCTCCTCACCAAGTATCCCCAATTTGTCCTTGTCTTTTCATTTTTGGAGAAACCTGGGTTTTAAAGAAATCTTTAAATCTTTAGGGCAAGGTCTCCCTTACTGGGAACAGTGTCGTCAAGTCGCCAACTCTGTAGCTACTATGAGGTGGAGTCCATGAACAGGACCAGTATAGTGTCTCCAGCCACAAAAGCGCCCTCTGCTGGGGATGCCCGAGTGCACAGTGGTCGCTGGTGAATTTGTCTAAGGCTCTCAGGGAGACATGTCTTCCCTGTTTTCCCTAACACACAGTAAAAGCGGGACTGTGCTTCCCCCTTGTGGTCATTATTATTTAATTCTCCTTCAATGCCTTAAACATGGAGCATACAGAGGGTTTGTGAAAAGTCAAAGATTTCTTAATTCAGGATGATTTAACGGATTTTCCCCCTCATATAAATAACCGAAAGTTCCTAGGTGTGTTTGGCATAATAAATTTACTTACAGTTTTTAATGTAATTGCCTACGAAATCTTTTTATACTAAGTATCACCACACCTTTTTTTGATAAGCACACAAAATAGGAAACTTGCTTTTAAAAAATAATTTAAAAACTAAAGTGATGTTTAAAAAGGGAAAAAATAATATGTGCCACTTAAGCATTCAGGCCTCTCAGCCCTCCAGCGATTAAACTCTTCCTCACCCCCAGGATCAATTTGTACCCCTCTAAGAATGTTTCAATGTGAGTAGAGCACATGTTATTCCTATTTTAAAACTAAGCAAATTGAAGCCCAGAAATCAACATTTTATTGAAGTCACACATTTACGGTAAATTTATAGTGAAATTAGCAAATTTATATAAACTCAAATTAAAATCCCAGATACTCTGAAACCCAGTGATTCTTGTGTCACCTCCTAAGGGCCAGGTGTAGTGGGGAGGGGGTAGTCATTCATGTGGTCACACCTGACAGCAGTTTTTTACAGATTTTATTTATCTGTGCACAAAGGAGCTGGGGTACAGGCCAGAGGTGTTGGGTGGTGAGATGATTCACCAGAGACAAGCGTGAGGAGCAGAACAAGTGGATCTACTGAAATGCACTGCCGACCATGTGGGTCCCCTCCCTGGCTGGGGATCAAACTAGAGCTTCAGTGGCTGCAGAAGCCCCACAGTGAGGAGCTCAACCCCTTGAGCCACCAGAGAGGCCCATTGACTGAGGCTTTTGGAGAAGAGATTCAGCGCTTGAAAGTATAGAGGCTCATCAGTAAGCGTATCTCTGCTGCTCTCTCGTGGCCTTGACGGTACATGACCGCTTTCCCGGGGATCCCCATTCCTGCTTTCCTTGGGATCCTGTGTCTGGTCTCCTTGGTGTTGTCCTATTATCCAACCCCTCCTCCCTCATCAGACATTTGTTTGTTTGTTTGTTTTTAAAGGTTTATTTATTTATGCATACAAGCATTGGGGTACAGACCAGAGTTGTGGGGGGTGAGAGAATCTACCCCATAGAGTGGGGGACAGAACTGCTGAGGGGAGCAGCAGGTGAGGTAGGAGAGGTCTGCTGCATCATGTGGGTCATCTCCGTGGCCAGAAGCAGGGATCGAACTCGTGCTGGGATCGAACTCGTGCTGCAGTGGCTGTAGTTCGCTTCACAGTGCGTTGCTTAATCCACTGCGCCACCAGGGAGGGCTCTCGTCAGACATTTGTTGAACTCTAATGCTATACTAGAAGGCAAAACAAAGAAACGATAAACTGAGAACTCCTGAAAGGAGTATAAACTCTGTTACTATCTGGTGTATTTAGGAAACCTCTGGGAGGTATCGTAAAACAAAACAAGAGAGAGAAAACTCTGCGAGGAAGTGAGTCCACACTGTTTCTACAGTCAGCTGCTGCATAGTCCGCTGACTATCCAGAGGGCTTGGGAGTAGCTGAGATCCACACGTGGCTTCTGACAGTTGGTGCCTCCCAAAGGTTAAGAAAATAGCAGACGTTTTGTCACTTGCCAAGTATTGAAAGAACAGCATTTGAGAGTTGATGGTCTCAAAATATTTACTAAATTTTGAATATGTGTGGAACAGAAGACCAGCTAATGAAGCTGAAAATTTCTGAAGGGGAAGGAAAAATGAAAGAAGAAAAAAAAAAAACCCTAAGCTTAGTAGTCAGATGTGATGGAGCCAAATGTGACTTTCTAACTGAGAATGTGTTCTTGGTCTGGAGGAAGAGAATTCTGGAGTAAGTAGCAGGTCCCTCTTCAGTGGCTACTTCCTGTCTGCTGTGGACATGCCAGTGTGGCTTCCTCCTCTGGGTCCACCTGGGCAG
>JAGFMF010011804.1:0-13781 GCA_019455555.1 Galemys pyrenaicus
AGCACGCCAGGTTTCTGAGTTGGGTCACACTGGCGCTCTAGTCCAATTCTGCTCCGTCTGTCCGTGCCAGCCCCAGGCAAGCAGCCCCAGCCGTAGCACTCGGAGTGGCGCCCTCGGGGCGCCAGGGAATGCCCCGTCCTTATTTCAAACAGAGTTCATTTAGAGATTCCTACCGCCTTCCGCCGGGCTGATGTTTCCTATATGTAAGCTGATAGTCCGTTTTCTGGCTTTTCTCTTTGCTTTTTTGGCTTTCCCTGTTATGTGTATCTGGACACTATGAGTCTAGCGTCTTCACTCTGCCGCCATCTTGCCGGTCTCATTCTTTTAATTTTTGACAGGACTCTTTCATTGTGAACCTGAAGTAAAGGTAAAGTTTTTCATGGGTTAAAGAATTAATCTTAACTACCCTATGTTTAAATCAAGATAGAACATAAAAAGTGATTAGGGTCCATAAAGTATGGTAGGATATGTTTCTGGGTTATAGCCAACAAGGCTTGTAAAGGGAAAACTACAAAGATAGCAGTTTGGGATGGTCCAATTATGAGTCTCTGAGACAAATCACATTGTTATTCAATCATTGAGGCTTTGAGAGTGTCAGAGTCATATATCTTATGTGCCTCTGGTCACATGGTTATCAAGAAGCAGTTCAAGGACTCAAATGTAATTCACATGTCAAATTCATCTTGCTTTCCAATTCACAGTTACTATGTTACTAGCAGATAGTAAATGCTTCTTTGTGCTACATTCATTTGATTACTTGATTTGGTAAAAAAAAAAAATTCAAGTTTTCTTTACATGACTCAGGTTTTCCATTTGAAGGTTATGCAGGATTTCACCTATAAATCAGAAAACTGTTCATCTGCCCCATTCACTGAATCCACAATGGGAGAGAAAAACAAGTAACCCCTGGTATCCAGGAACTAGTCTGATGCTCATAATTAGGTTTTATGCACGTCCTGCTTGCCAGGCTATCATTAACACCTATGCCTTATTCTCCATTGGAAGTATAGAATCTCCCCTTTAGCTGTAATATTTGTAGCATTCCTACCGTAGTTCTCCACCATAGTTTATTATGCTCTTTTCCCACCCATTCCTCAACCTTGCCCCCCCCTCTAAATGCCTCAGTTTGATAGGCATTCAACAGTTAGTTTTAAAATTTGTCTTTGTCTAAACTTTATTTCTATATGTAAGTGACATCATCATTTATTTATATTTGTCCATCTGGCTTATTACATTTAGCCTAATCCTCCCCTGATGGGGGCCACCTAACTATGCTGTGAGGCAAAAGCCCGTCATAGGGGAACTTCCCTGAAAAATCAAACATTCCACAGTTGGCCCTCCTTCGACTCCTTTTTGTTTTGGCCGATTTAATAATTAAAGTTTTAAAAGTTACAAAAAACCTGCTTGCTGCAATATCATCCGTGGGGGTGGTTGTATGATTGGCTTTTAAACAAAGTAATTGGTTGCCATGCATTTTGTTGACGTACTGCCAATTGACTGATATTATAATACAAATTCTAAAATCAGATTATTAGGAAAATTTTTTAAGCTCAAACATTTTACTATGGGTTACAAGTCTCGGGAACTTAAGCATGACTTTCAAGACTGGGCCATTGTGAAAGGTCTTGTATATCTGCCTTTGTTAAGGGTGGATCCTGCATTCCTGAGGTGACTGTTAATTAAAATTTATGGCTTTGCATTTTTTAAGGGTTGGATTCTGCAATTCCTGATAATAGTTACAGAACCCCTCCTCCCTTAAGATAATTTGGCAACATATGTTATCAACTAAATCTAAGAGACAAGGAAACTAGTGATTCCTGGTGAAGGACAGATTCATGGTGAAGTACAGATGCTGTTCGAGTGTTGGTTTGGGTACCTTCCCCCTCCTGCTGACCTACAATAGAATGCTGACACCAATTTGACCTTAAGGTAATAATTCATTTTATGCTCAGAGTGAAAATAGAATAATTAGTTATGATTGCATAAAACTAGTATACCTGCCACACATAATATAAATCAACCAATCATAATAACTCTAACACAAGTGGAAAGATGCTGTCTTGATTTTATAATCACCTATGTTATCCTGGCTGAAGGTCACATGACCCCAAGCTGCCCTTGAAAGAAAAAAAAGTAATCATTGTTAACTTCCTGATCAATGTGCGTGTTCATGTAATCCCGCCCCTTTGTCCTTAATGTATAAATAAAGACCTGCTGAGACTTTTCAGCAAGGACACATACCATACCCCGACTCGAGTTTTGTAACCCTGAGCGCCCCTCATTTTGCTGACTTTCGTTCCATCCTTTGGGGACCTGGCCTTCTGTCGTAGCTGGTCTTTGGCACTCCCCAGCTTCATAAAAGTTGCCACAAGTGGCATGAGTTTGTCCTTTTCCAACACTGAATAGTATTCCACTATGTATATATATCACATCTTCTTGATCAACTTATGTTTTTGGGCAATTAGGTTGTTTCCCTATCTTGGCTATTGTAAACAACGCTAAGATAAATATAGGTGTGCAGGTTCCTTTAATTAGTGTTTTTGTATTTTGAGAGTAGATGTCTAGGAGTGGAATTGCTAGGACATGTGGTCAATTCATTTTTAGTTGTTTGAGATACAGCCTCACTGCTTTGCATAGAGGTAGAACAGTCTAAATTCCCATCAACAGTGTAAGAGAGTCCCCTTTTCTCCACATCCTCACTGGCACTTGTTTCTGGTCCTTTTCATATGGGCCATCCTCATAGGTGTGAGATGGTATCTCATTTTGGTCTTGGTTTGCCTTTCTTTAATAATAACTGATTGTGAACATTTTTTCACACGTCTACTGGCTGTTTGTCTTTTGGAGAGGTGTCTCTTTTAGTTCTTTTGTCCTTTTCTTAAATTAGCTTATTTTGTTTTTGTAGAGTTAATGATTTCTTATTACGTCTTTCATACCAGTCCTTTGTTAGATGTATATATTTTTTTACATATATCTACATCTATGGTTTTTTTTACTGTACAGAAGCTTTTTAACTTGATGTTGTCCCAGCTATTTATGTCCTCTTTTGTTTTCCTTGCTGTTGGGGACAAATCCCTAAAGGCATTACCAAAGTTTATGACATGAAATATTTTGTCTATGTTTTCTTCTATGTATTTGATGGCTTCAGGATTTACAGTCAAGTCTGATTCATTTTTGTTGATTTTGGTGTGTGGTGTAGTTTTATTCTTATGCATGGGGCGGTTCAATTTTACCAACATCATTTATTGTTCCCATGTATGTTTTTGACTCCTTTGTAATAGATTTACAGTCCATATCTATATGACTTTATTTTTGGGTTCTGAATTCTATTCCATTGGTCAATGTGTATGTTTTTGTTCTAGTACCAGATATTTTAATTATTATAGCTTTATAATATAGCTTGAGTTCTGGTAGTGTGGTTCCTTCATTATCATTCTTTTTTGTTAAGATTGTTTTTGCTATTCTGGGTCTTTTGTGTGTCCATATGAATTTTGGTGTTTTTTGCTCAGTTCTTTGATATATACCATTGATATTTTTACTGGGATTGCATTGAATCTGTATATTGCTTCCAGTAGAATGGCCATTTTGATAATGTTAAGTTTTCCAATCCATGAGCAGTCAACATTTTCCCATTTCTTTGGGGCTTCTACTTCTTTCAACAATGTTATAGTTTTCTTTATGTAGATCTTTTACCTCCTTGTTTAGGTTTACTTTTAACTAATATATTTTTGGTGTAATTGTAACTGAGATCACCTTCTTAATTTCTTCCTCTTCTATCTCATTGTTCATGTATATGATGACAACTGATTTATGTGTATTCATTTTATAATCCATCACTATGCTAAACTGATTGTTTCAATTAGGTTTCCCATGGAATTATAGTGTTAGAATTCTCTTGTGAATCTTACTGCTCCTGGACAATTGGGTTTTTTTTTGGGGGGGTGGAGTTTTGATTACTGTTTCAATGTCAATATTTATTGATATGATCATATGATTTTTAACTGTCTTTTTGTTGATGTAGTGAATTATGTTGATTGATTTTTAGATATTCAACAATCCTTTGTCTTACTTTGTCATTATGTATGATCCTTTACATATATTGTTGCATTTAATTTCCTGGATTTCATTCAGGATTTTTATGTCCGTTAATTAGGGAGATTTGTCTGTAATTTTCTTTTTATGTGTTTAGACTTTGTTTGGTTTTGGTATTAAAGTAATGGTGGCCTCATAAAAAGTATTTGGAAGTATCCTCCTTTCTAGATTATTTTGGAAGAACTTGAATAAGATAGGAATTAGTTCTTCTCTGAAGGTTTGTTAGAATTCTCTTGTGAATTTTACTGCTCCTGGACTCTTGGGTTTTGTTTTTGTTTTTGTTTTTTTTTGGAGAGGTTTGATTACTGTTTCAATTTCCATGCTTGTGATGGATTTGTTCAAGATTTCTATTTCTTCCCTATTCAGTCTCAGATGATTGTACAGTTCTGAAAACTTGTCCATCTCTTCTGGTATACTGAAGTTGTTAGTATATAGATGTTCATAGCAGTTTCTAATTATCATCTGAATTTCTGCAGCATCTGTTGTGATTTCTCCTCATTCATTTTGGATCTTATTAATTTATGTTTTCTACCTTTTTTCTTAGTGACCTTACTTAGAGGTTTGATATTTTATTTATTATTTTCAAAGAACAAGATTTTGGTCTCACTGATCTTTTGGACTGTTTTTTTTGATTTCTGTTTCATTAATTTCTGCTATAATTTTTATTATCTCCTGTAACTTTTGGTTTTGTTGGTTCTTTTTCTTTTTTTCTAATTTTTTTCTTTATATATATATATATTTGACATCAATTTTAGTCCCCGTGGAATTCCCACCACCATTTCACCACTGCACCATCACCTCAGTCCCTTGTGCTCTTCCTGCGCTCATCCTGGTCCCTCTCACTCTCCCCTCCATGAAGTGCCTCTGATTTGTCTTTATCTTTTTGTTTTTGTTGTGTTCTGATTTTTTTAACTGTCATTGTTCTTTTCCTTAATCCCTTATTTGGTTCCCTTATATTTCTCCTAAAAGTGAAACCATCTGATATTTTTCTTTTGCCTTCAGATATATTTCATGAGCATAATCCTTTCTAGCTCCATCCATGTTTCTACAAATGACTCTAGTTTATCTTTTTTGATTGCTGAATAGTAGTCCATTGTGTATATGTACCACATCTTCTTGATCCAATCATCTGTTTTTTGGCATTTGGGTTATTTCCAGGTCTTACCTGTTATAAATAGTACTGAAATAAACATACAGGTACTGGTATTATTTTGAACCAGTGTTTTTGTGTAATTTGAATAGATTCCTAGGAGTGGAATTGCTGGGTAAATGGTAAAAATGGTAGCTCCATTTTTAGTAGACTGAGGAACCTCCATACAGCTTTCCATAGTGGTTGGATTAATTTCCATTCCCACCAGCAGTGTAGTTGAGTTCCTTTTTCTCTACATTTTTGCCAACATTTGGCTGGTTTTTTTTTTTTGTTTGTTTGTTTGTTTTACTATGTGACATTCTTATTGGTGTAAGGTGATATCTCATTGTGGTTTTAATTTGCATTTCCCTGATTATGAGTGGTGTTGAACATATTTTCATGTGCCTGTTAGCCATTTGCATCTCCTCTTTGGAGAAGTGTCTTTTATGTTCTGCCCATTTTTTGACTGGATAGTTTACTTTGTTTTTCTTGAGTCTTGTGAGTTCTTTGTATATCTTTGTGATCAGTCCCTTATCAGTTGTGTGGAGTGCAAAAATTTTTTCCCAATCAGTGAGGTGTCTCTTTGTTTTGGTTAATGTTTCTTTTGCTGTAAGAAGCTTTTTAATTTGATGTAGTTCCAGCTATTTATCTTCTCTTTCATTTTCTTTGCTTTGGGTCATGTGTCTTTAAAGATGTTACTGAGATGAATGTCTTGTAATGCTTTACCTAACTTTTCTTCTATGTATGTTATGATTTCAGGTCTTAAGTTCAGTTTTTTTGTCCATTTGAGTTTATTTTTGTACATGGTGTGAGACAGTGGTCTAGTTTCATTTTTTTGCAAGTGGTGGTCCAGTTTTCCTAGCACCATTTATTGAATAGGCTGTCCTTCTTCCATCACATATTCTTTGCGCCTTTGTCAAAGATCAGGTGTCCATAAATGTGTGGTTTTACTCCTGGGCTTTCTATTGGTTCCATTGGTCTATGTGTTTGTCTTTGTTCTAGTAGCATGCTGTTTTAATTATTATGGCTTTGCAGTACAGTTTGAAGTCTGGGAGTGTGATACCACCATTCCCCTCCTTTTTAGTCAGGAGAGCTTTGCATCTTCAAGGTTTTTTATGATTCCATATGACTTTCATCAATATTTGTTCTATTTCCCTGAAAAATGCCATTGAGGTTTTTATTGGAATAGAGTTGAGTCTGTAAATTGCTTTTGGTAGGGTGGCCATTTTGATATTGTTGATTCTTCCAATCCATGAACAGGGTATGCCTTTCCATTTCTTTGTGTCTTCTATTTCCTTTAACAATATTTTATAATTTTCTCTAAATAGGTCCTTCTGTTAGGTTTATTCCCAAGAATTTGATTTTTGTTTGTTTGTTCTTTTTCTTCTAGTGCTCAAGATGCTAGATGAGGTTATTTATTTGAACTCTTGTTTCTTGATGTGGTCCTGTATTGCTGTACTTATTTCCTCTTACATTTTTTTTTGTGTCCCATAAGTGCTAGAAGTTTGTGTCCTTATTATCATTTCCTTGTTGTATGTTTTAATTTTTTCTTTTCTTCTTTGCTAACTCACTAATCTTTCTGTAGAATGTTGGTCAGTCTCCACAAATAGAAATATTAATTTTCTTTTATAGTGATTTCTAGTTTGATAAAATATATGACCAGATAAGGGACTTGATTTAATAGCAATCTTCATGAATTTGTTGATAGTTGTCTTATAACCCGATATGTGGTCCTTCTTGGAGAGTGAGCCATGGGCACTTTTGAAGTGTATGTTCAGCTTTTTTTGTTGTTGTTGTTATACAATGCCCTATCAATGTCTGTTATGTCCATGTTGGGTAATTCTTTGTTTATGACTATTATGTTCCTATTTTCAATCTAGTTGATCTGTGCATTGGTGATTGTGGGGTGTTGAAGTCTCCTACCACAAATGTTTTTTTCCAATGTGTTTTCAGAATTGATAGTTGTTGTCTTATGTTCTGGTGTACCTTCTTTTGGTGTATACACGTCGATGAGTGTTATGTCTTCCTATTGCATTGTTACTTGATCATTGTGTAGTACCCATCCCTATCTTTTTCTTTTTAAGATTTATTTATTTATACACACAAGAGCTGAAGTACAGACCAGAGTTGCGGGAGGTGAGAAGATTCACCAGAGATAGAGTGGGGACAGAACAGGCAGATCAACCGAAATACACTACTGAGGGGAGCAGTGGGTGAGGCAGAGAGGTCTGCTGCGCGATGTGGGTCCCCTCCCTGGCCTAGGTTCGAACTCGTGCTTCTGTGCTGTCGTGGATGCTTCACAGAGCTGTGCTCAATCTGTTGCACCACCAGGGAGGCCCTCCCTGTCTTTTTTAAACGGAAATCTATTTTGTCTGATATGATTATAGTTATCCCTCCCTTCTTTGTGTCCCATTCAATTGTAGGATTGTTTCCTAGACCTTTACTTTGAACTTATGTTTATCTTTGGAGCTTAGGTGTCCCTGTTGAACACATTAGAAGTTTACATTCTGTTTCCTGATCCAGCAATATACTCTGTGTCTTTTAATTGGTAAGTTTAGTCTGTATACATTTAGAGTGATTATTGATATAGGAAAGTCTGTTTTTGCCACTCTGCCCTTCCTTAATTTTTGTGGTTCAATCTATTTCCTTTTTCTGTCCTTTGTGTGTTTCTTCTCTCCTATTTATTTTTGATTCATTTTAATTTTTTAATTTTCTATTTTATTTATTTATGCATAGAAGTGCTTGGGTGTAGGCCAGAGGTGTGGAGGATGAGAGGATTCCCCAGAGACAGATTGGGAGCAGAACAGGCATATTGACTGAAATACACTGCTGAAGGGAGCAGTGGGTGGGACAGAAGACCCATATGCTGTGCCGTGTGTGTCAGCTCCCTGACTGGGGATCGAACTTGTGCTGCTGTGGCTGTCAGTAGCTTCAATGTGCTGAGACATAACACCTTGCACCACCAGGAAGGCCCCTCTCCTATT
This sequence comes from Galemys pyrenaicus, assembly GCA_019455555.1. NCBI lineage: Eukaryota > Metazoa > Chordata > Mammalia > Eulipotyphla > Talpidae > Galemys > Galemys pyrenaicus. Next base: position 8,203 of record JAGFMF010011804.1, read on the forward strand.
TAAATGCAAGAGCTCTTTTTAATATTTCTTGTATTGCTGTTCTAGTGTTTACAAACTCCATCAGTTTCTCTATGAAGAAGTCTTTATTTATAACTCCGTGCGCTTGCCCTCCCCGTCCACTTTCCGCCATCTTTCTGTGCCGCCATAATGGTGCGCATGAATGTCCTGGCTGATGATCTCAAGAGCATCAACAATGCCGAAAAGAGAGGCAAATGCCAGGTTCTTATTAGACCGTGCTCCAAAGTTATCGTCCAGTTTCTAACTGTGATGATGAAGCATGGTTACATTGGCGAATTTGAAATCATTGATGACCACAGAGCTGGGAAAATTGTTGTGAACCTTACAGGGAGGTTAAACAAGTGTGGAGTGATCAGCCCCAGATTTGATGTGCAACTCAAAGATCTAGAAAAATGGCAGAATAATCTGCTTCCATCCCGTCAGTTTGGTTTCATTGTACTGACAACCTCAGCTGGCATCATGGACCATGAAGAAGCAAGACGAAAACACACAGGAGGGAAAATCCTGGGATTCTTTTTCTAGGGATGTAAAACATATGTGCAAATAAAATGCCTCAATGGACAAAAAAAAAGAAGTCTTTATTTCTCCCTCATTTCTGAAGGACAACCTTGTAAGATAGAATATTCTTAGATGTCAGTTTTCATCTTTAAATGATTGGAGCATGTCCTTCCCTCCTGTCCTTCCCAAGTAGAAATTTGATGCTAGCCTGGTTGGGGCACCTATATATCAATATCTTATCTTCTTCCCCACTTGTCAGCTTCAGTATTCCTTCTTGGTCTTGAACTTGAGGAAATTTCACTACTCTATGTCCTGGTGAATGTCTCAGTTTGTTTAGGTACACTAGGGTTCTTTTAATTTCTTGGATATATAGATTTTGTTCCATTTCTTGATTTGGGAATATTTCTTCTGTTATTTCTTTAATAGGTTTTCCTTTACTTTCTCTCTTCACTGTCTGGTATAGTCTTTAGTCTTTTATTACGTTTTCTTATGGATTTGGATTATTTTTGGTGTGATTCTTGTTTTGCTTTTTTACTTTGTTTTTCTTTTCATTTCTACACAAATTCCTTATTGATTCATACCTGCTAGTACATTGCCTTGTTTTTCCATTTGGTCTATTCTGCTTCCACAGCTTTCTTTAGTATTTTTTACTTATTCGATTTCCTTTTTATATCCTGCAATTCCATTATTTTCTCATTTGTTTATTTACTTTTAAGATATATTTATGCATATAAGAACTGGGGTACAGGTCAGAGGTGTGGAGGGTGAGAGGATTCACCAGAGACAGAGTGGGGAGCAGAACAAGCAGATCGACTGGAATACACTGCTGAGGGGAGCAGCAGGCAAGGCAGGAGAGGTCTGCTGCACCATGTGGGTCAGCTCCCTGGCCAGGGATTGAACTTGTGGTGCAGTGACTGTGGATGCTTCATAGTGCACTGATTAACCCCTTGCACCACCAGGGAGGCCCCACTTTTCTGTGTTCTCTTTATGTTCTTTGAATTTCATTATTCTGGAAGTTTGAATTATGTACACACTAGGGAGAGAAAGTTTTCCATGTTTTTGTGATTGGGTTTTGTAGATTTTCCTTCTTTCTATGTTGTTGTATTCCCCTGAGGACTCGTGTGGCTGTTTGTTGTAGTTTTCTCTCCCTATTTTTTTTTCTCAAGTGAAAACTGCTGTCAGTGAGGCTTCTACTAGCCATGGTTCCCCAGCCTGCCCTGGGCTTGATCCAGGCTACTTACTTGTGATTTTGGCAGGTCTGGGAGTTGTTGGCATCTGAGCAGGGAGTTTAGACTTGTCTATGGGCCTGCACAACTTTCTACAAACTGGACTGGGGTGCCAGCTTTTTTCTAGTGAGTTTGGTAGGTCTTGGGGTTGCTGGCTCCAGGGCAGGGTATTTAGGTCTGGTCTGTGGGGCATGCACCATTTCCTGCAAGTTGGGCCACATTCTGAAATCCTTACCAACACATATGTCTTTGTTTTTCACACCAAACTTTCATGATAGACAGGTCCTATTCTGTAGTCTATTTCTTCTTTGGAATATCTGCTGATTTGTTACACTGATAGAGGTGGCTTGAGATTTTTCTCACAATCCCATTGTCATGTAATATAGAATCATGAGTTTCTTAATGAACCCTAAGTCCTGATTTAAACATCAGCTCTAATTCCACAGTTGGGTTTCTCTAGAGAGGAGGTATGCTCTGCAAGTGGGTAGAGTTAATGCAAACAACAGCAGTTGAACAGTCAGAAAACTTGGCTTCTAATTTTATCTTTGTTGTAAAATAAGTTTGTGACTACAATCAAGTTGTATATAACCTTTTGGGGCCTTAGGTTTTTAGCTATGAAGTGAAAGAGTTGGCCAGCACATCTCTGAGGGTCATTCTAGTTTAACATGATAATTTTTTTACTTAAAAACTGCTACAGAAGTGGTGCAGCAGACCTCTCCTGCCATGCCCGCTGCTCCCCTCAGCAGTGTATCTCAGTCAAAATCTGCTTGTTCTGTGCCCCACTCTGTCTCTGGTGGATCCTCTTACCCTCCACACTTCTGGCCTGTACCCCAGTTCTTGTATGAATAAAAAAATGAATCTTTTAAAAAAACTACTACAGAAGTGTCATCTTCTAAAGAATTTTGTCAAGGTTGTCACCTAAAATATTTAATTTTAAAAAGATAGCTGAAGTACATAAAGGTAGAGTTTGCAATATTTTTCACAAATATTTACAGACAGATGGCTAGCATAATTGTTTCTGGTATAAAAGCAGACATTGTTAAAATATAATAAGAACCAGACAAGTCTGCAGGAACTCTTTTAACTCTGTCTCCAGCGAATCAGTGCTAATAAGTCAAATTAATCATTTTTTATTTAGGATATATAAAAAGGCATATGGTTTCATGCTGTACCAGCTGTCAGAATTTTGGAGAAAAGTGTTGCTTAAAAATCTTCTGGGGTGAATACTTCATAGAAGTACTTTAACTTTTATAACTTATAAACTAATTGCTTTCTTTATAAGGTATAATTTTAGATCTCTATTTAATAATAAAGGTTTAGCAGGATGGAAGATATGCACCCAAGAGAACTAAACTACCTTCCATCGGAGTACCTGTTTATATTTCTTTCTTATACAGCTTGGATTTTCATGTGAGAATAAAGTGTATTGTGATGAAATATATTTAGAGACTTGTTGTCAAGTAATATAAGAGTAATTCCTGGAAACTATTTCCACTGTTTAACCTTCAGGCACAGTATGAATTACGATGGTAACAGTAGCTTTATATATATATATATTATATATATATAATATATATATATATAATCAGTTACTTTTGAAACCCCTATACTCATATGCAATGCCCTTTCATTTTTATTTTCTCCCTTGTCATTATTGAATTTTCTATGTGCATGACTGTGGAATCAAAATATCTTTTACTTATTATAAATTATTATTCTGTTACACCATCCTTTTGCATTTTCACACTTTTTTTTTTATTTCCTTGTTTATTCACCTTGTAGGTTCAAGGTAGTTTTTTTTTTTCCTTTCAGATTGTCATTAAAATAAACCAGATTATATAAGAAAGGACAGGTCTCAAAACAGAAATCTGGAATCAGATATTTACAATCTTATATGTTTATCATTGCAAATGTAGTTGGACTTATGCCAAGTAGGAAATACATAGTAAGTCACAAGATACTAAACTATTGAGAAATTCTTTGGAAATAATCAGAAAAGATAGTAGGGTTCTCAAAAATCCAACAGTAGAAGTTGAGTAGTTAGATATCTAAGTGGTGTTTATAAGGATAAATAGTATTTGGAAAGTATTAACTAGAAAAAATATTGAGTTAGCTTCCCTGAATTATAAACTTAACTTTTGGGTTGTTGTAGCAACTTGAATATATTTATTCTTTGAAATGATTTTTTGGTTATACAATTGTAAAATGTTTTTGACAAATTTTATTATAAATTTGGTTTCACATTTTTACTCCTCATTATGTGCACATGTTCTGCTTATCCTAGCCAAGCCACCCATGGCAGTGTTCTATCTATTCCCTAGTGCCTTCCCCTTTGTTCCTGGGTATTAAGTTTTTACACTAAGTAAAAATTCTATTTTTGTTATATTTTACAGTGTATTTTATGTTACTTAAATTCTACAGATTAATGAAACATTTGATACTTGTCTTTCTTCTCACTTATAACACACACACACACACGTATGCCTATGTCAAGGTCCATTCATTTTGTCACAAAAGCACTGTTTCATCTTTTAAAATACCTGTGTAGTACTCCATTAGGTTTATATTTCACAATTTATCTATTCGTCTGTTGACAAATAGTTAAGTTGGTTCCATGACTTGGTAATTGTGGACAGTGCTGCTATGTACTAAGAGTAGATAAGATTTTTTATAGTAGAGCTTTCATAATTTTTGGTAAATACTAGCTATATTACTGTATCACATGGGATTTTTGATGTTTTTCTTAAGTAATCTCCATACTATTTTACATAGAGGCATTCCCAACAACAGTGGATAAGAGTTCCTTTTCTCCACATCCTCACCAACATTGATTTCCATTAGTTTTGGTATGGGCCATTCTCACAGAGGTTTTAGCATTAGCTCATTGTGGTTTTGATTTGCATTTTCTTTATAATAAGTGATGTTGAACAACTTTTCATTGTCTGTATGCCATCTGACAGTCTTCTTTAAAACAATGTCTATTTAGTAGATAGGATATGGAAACCTAAATGCCCAAAAACAGGTGAATGGATCAAGAAGATGTGGTGTGTATACACAATGAAATACCACTCAGTGATTAAAAAGAATAAACTCATGCCATTTGTAGTTACATGATGGAGCTGAAAGGGATTATGCTCAGTGAAATAAGTTAGAATGAAAAAGAAAAATATCAGATGGGTTCACTAATAGGAGGAATGTACAGAAGTCGAATAAAATAGACAAAAACTTGCAGGCAAACTAGATCTGAGGCACACAGCAAGGAAGGGGGAAGGGGAGGAGTTAAAACAGCAGAGGGAAGAGCAAAAGGGACTATGGTGAAGGTTCATGGGTGATATGGTGGTGTATGGGGACTACATCTGAAGGGAGAAATTAAATATTAGACAAAAGTGAACAGTGATGTAAGAAAATTTCAAAAAAGTCTATTTAGGGCTTTTGTCCATTGTTTCATTGTATTGTTTTTCATTGGGTTGTCTAAGTACTTTGTATATTTTGTAAATTAGATCCTTTTCTGATATATAATGTGTAAATACCTTCTTCAATTATGTAAATTGCCTTTTTTTCCCCATTATGAAAATACTGCTTCATTTTCAGGTTAAAAAAAAACCCAGCTTGATGTAACCCCACTTGTTTTTACTTCCATACCATTGCAATTGTGTCCCCCAAAACATCTTTGTGGTAGATATCCTGTAGTCTATCCTTTCTGTTCACTTTATAGTTTGTCTTTTTTTTTTTTTTAAGATTTATTTATGCATACAAGCACTGGGGCACAGACCAGAGGTGTGGGGGGGTGAGAGGATTCACCACAGACAGCGGGGAGCAGAACAGGCAGATCAACGG
>JAGFMF010011804.1:13831-26677 GCA_019455555.1 Galemys pyrenaicus
TCCCCTCTCTGGCCGGCAGCAGGGATCGAACTCGTGCTGCAGTGGTTGCGGTTTGCTTCATAGTGCGCTGCCTAACCCACTACGCCACCAGGGAGGCCCTATAGTTTGTCTTTTAAAAAAAAATTATTTATACAGGACAGAGGTGTGGGGGATGGGAGGAGGTGAGAGGATTAATCAGAGACAGAATGGGAAACAGTGAGAGGATTAACCAGATACAGAATGGGGAACAGAACAGGTAGATCGACTGAAATACACCGTGAGACAGGAGAGGTCTGCCATGCCACGTGGGTCAGCTCCCTGGCTGGGGATCAAACACGCACTGCACTTGCTGCCAGTAGCTTCATGGTGCTGTTACTTAACCCCTTGCACCACCAGGGAGGCCCTATAATATCAGTCTTATGTCTAAATCTTTATTCTACTTTGAGTTAATTTTTGTGTGTGGAGTTAATATTGGGTCTAGTGTTTTTTTTTCTTTGAGGCCAGTCATTATTCCCAACACCCTTTGTTGAAGAGTCTGTGTATTCATGACTCGTTCCTCAAAAACTAATTGTTCATATTTGTTTGGATCTATCTTTGGGCTTCCAATTATTTTCCATTGGTCCAAGCCTCTCTTTTTGTACCAATACCATACTGTTGTATTTGCTATTGCTGTGTAGTGTAGTTTGAAGTCAGGGAGAGTGTACTTCCATTTTTCTTCTATCCTCTCAGGATTGCCTTAGCTATTCAGTGTCTTTTATGGTTCCGCTTTTGCAGTTCCATACAAATTTTGAATTTTTTTAATTTCCCTGAAAAAAGTCATTAGGATTTTAATAGGTATTGTGTTGAATCTGTAAATTGCCATTTTTATGATGTTTATTCTTGCAATACATGAGCACAGAATATATTTCCATTTCTTGTGTGTCTTACTTCCTTTAATGAAGCCTTATAATTTTAAGTATATAAGTCTTTCACCTACTTTGGTAAGTTGATTCCTAGGTATTTCTTTCTTTTTCATGTGCTTGTTTATTTCACTTTCTTCTGAAGGAGAGATGCACATGGAATGCAACAGATTTTTGTGTATTAATTTTATGTCATGACACATTATTAATTATTATTTTTGGACAGTCTTTTGATTTCTCTCCGAATATTATAATGTCATCTGCAATTTGTGACATTTTACATCTTCATTTCCAGTTTGGATTCCTTTGATGTCTTTTTTAGTCTAATTGTTCTGGCTAGAAGTTCTTGGCTGGCAGATCTTATCTTTATGATTATAAAGCTTCATTCTTCTTTTTCCCTGGAAGGCAACTAGGGTAAAATCTGAGGAAAGTCTAATTAGGATACCTTTGTAAATTTCTAGATATCCTGTAACATTTTTCTTTTTCTTTGATTTTTGATAATTAACAATGATGTGTATTGGTGTAGCATATATTGCATTTAGAAAATTGAGTGTTCTCTCTGCTTCCTGGATATCCTTGGGTTTGGGAAATTCTCAGCTATTATTTATTTCCTTGAACAGGGTCTCTGAACCCATCTCTTTCTCTTTTACCTTCTATCCATTATTCTTCTAATTTGATATTTCTTTTAGTGTTTCTTCATTTTCCCTAAATTTTGTTTCTCTCCTTTACCTATTGGAAGTTTTGTACGTTTGAAACTTATGTTTCTCAAATTACTTTTTTCATGTCAGTTCTATTTAAATCACTTTCTATGTTTGTCTTCATTTCATTCAGTCTTTTTTATTTTAATACATTTTCAATGTTGTTAGTGAAGAACTTTCTTTGTTCCTGAATCCCCTTTTTAAGATCTTCACCTGCTATGTGCCTTTGACTGACCTTCTAGTAGCTTATCTAGCATTTTTAACATTGTTATTTTAAAGACTTTGTCTGGTAGATAGTTCCTGTCTTACTGTACCCTTTATAAGTGTCCCAGGACTTCTGTCTTTTTCAGTCTTGTGTTCAGGTGTTCCTTGCTTCCTAGGCTTGTGTATTGCCTTATTTGCTATTTTGGGGTGCTAAAGCTTTAGTTTTGTTTCTCTCTTTAGTTTACCTAGTCATGAAGTGGACACAGCAGTGGATCTTGAGCTGAAATACTTGCTCTCAGTTTTGTTTAGGAGTGATGTTTTTCAACTCTATCTCCTATCCTTTTTCTCCACAGCAAGCTGATTGTTGCTTTTGTTGTTCTAACTTCCCACTCTGCCTCCCTGCTGCTCCTTCCTGCCATGGATCATGATCTATGAAGCTTGTGTCTTCTAGTGATCCCTGGTCCACAGGGATCATGCTCAAGGACTTAGTTGGCAGGCCAGGATTGTACCACTGTATCATCAGCGCTTATATTCCAGGGCTCGGTTTGGCTAGATAGTCTGAAGACACCCAAGTGGGATGAGTGCCCCAATGCCCAATGATGGATCTATGCAATTGCTGTCACCACAGCCACAACTGCTACCACTCTGCTAAGGGACCTGGACTGCTAGCACAATATGCTGACTTGATACTTTCCAAGAGAGTGCTGTGTTCTTTCTCTCACCAGTCTGTCTCAGTCTGGTCCATGATCAAGTCCATCCTGACTCCATCTGAAGATCTTTGATCTTTTAATTCTGGGAGGAGGTTGGGGGTGAGTTTTCTTTGCCATCACTGGTTGTGGAACTCTTAGCTCTCACAGTGTCACAGGGCAGACCAATGCCCATTTGTGAATATACTCCTTTTCTGAAATGTATGTCACGAAACATGGAATCAACCCAAATGCCAAAGAATAGATGACTGGATCAAGAAAATGTGGTACATATATACAATGGAATATTATTCAGCAACCAAAAAAGATAAACTAGAGTCATTTGTAGAAACATGGATGGAACTTGAAGGAATTATGCTCAGTGAGATAAGTCAGAAAGAAAAAAAAATACCAGATGGTCTCACTTATAGAAGGATTATAGGGTATCAAAGGAAAAAAATAAAACCACAACAAAACAAAACAAAAATAAAAGACAACTACAAATCAGAGTTATCCGCAGCGAAGAGGGAGGAAGTGGGAGCAAGTCAGGGCTAGGGAGAACACAAGGGACTTTGGTGATGGTGTATGGGTGAATTGGTGGTGGAAAGTCTATGGGGACTACACCTAGAAAAGAAAGCAAACATTGTAAAAATAAATATTTTTTTTTTAAAAAGTATGTCAGGAAAATGCACCATACCCTGGCTCACCTCATCAGGCCATGGATGATCTAACCCCCATCCCATTCTGCCAGTCATGCTTTCCTTTACTTCTTCCTTCTCCTACCCTGCAGCAAGCCACTAAGATTTGTGGAAGTGTTCCATGGGAAATACCTAGGTCATTGTCAGAGAATTTCAAATCTACCCTTGAACAAATACTATTATTTTCATAGTTTTTAAGTGATAAGTTGATACTGCCCTCTCTGTTCCACCATGATGTGGATGGAGTGTGGTTTTTAACAATTTTTACCATATATTTAATTGTGACCTGTTTCTTAAAATAAATCACTTCTTATTTTTTCATTATATTAAGTCTAAATTATATGTTTTGAACTTTGTAACATTTTGGTTAATGTTTTGGTCCTTTCTTAAGATTGTTGCATTTTATTCCCTTACTGTTGGAATTTTGTAGCTATCAATATCTGTAAAGTCTACGTCATGGAGTGTTTTGCTTGTTTTCTTCTACATGTTTTATAGTTTCAGGTCTTACATCCAAGTCTTTAATCCATTTTGAGTTAATTTTTGTGTATGATGTGAGATAGTGGTCTAAGTCTATTCTTTTGTCTGTGGCTATCCAGGAGGCTATCCAGTTTTCTCAACACTGTTTGTTAAAGAAACTTTAATTTCTCTAGTATATATTCTTGGCTCCTTGTGATACATTAACCCTCCATACATACCGGGGTTGGTTTATGTGTGAATTTTCATTTATATTCTGTTGGTTTTATGCCTGTTTTTATTCACATACCATACAGTTTTGGATTCAGTAATGTTTGTTCTGTTTGAAGAATGCCATTGAAACATTGATATGGCTTTGGGTAAGATGGCTATTTTAATAATGTTAAATTCTTTTAATCAAACAGCAAGGAATCTCTTTCCATTTTTTGTTTCTTTGAGTTCTTTTAGTCATGTCTTAGAGCTTTTCATTGTACAAGTCTTTCATGAACCCTTTTTATATGGTTATAATTGGGATTGTCTTCTTAATATCTTTCTCTTCATTGTTTGCATACAGGAATGTAAGATGTTTGCATATATTGAAATATATCCTGCTACTTCACTGTACTGACTTACTGTTACTATCTATTTTTAGTGGAGTCTTACGGGTTCTCGATGTATTTTATCATGCTATCTACAAATAATGATAGCTTTACTTTTTCCAAATTTGGATTCCTTTTATTCCCTCCTATTGCCTAATTCTAGGACTTCCCATACTATGTTAAATAGCAGATTTGAAAGTGGACATCCTTGTAAGATTAAACTACATTTTATCACACTTTACATAATATATTGTTTTCAAGTCTATCAGATAAAATACTTGTTAAACAGTTGAACTTCTACTATTATGGATTGTTATAGTTGTTCACAGTTTTTTTTTATAAAGATGTATTTACTTGTGCATACAAGATCTGGGGTGTTGGCCAGAGGTGCAGGAGAGTGAGAGCATTAACCAGAGACAGAGTGTGGAGCAGAACAGGCAGATTGACTGAAATACACTGCTGAAGGTAGCAGCAGGAGAGACAGGAGAGGTCTGCTGCTAGTGAGGGATTGAGTTAGTACTGCAGTGGCTGCCAAGAGCATCACAGTGCACAGTGCTAAGAGTTAACCCCTTGTAACCGCAGAGAGGCCCTGGTTTACAAATGTTTAAGGCTGAAAATTTCTTCATGTATCAGAATATTTCTTGGGGCTACCCCTGTTCACCCTTGTCTCCAAGGAAATAGCTGTCCTTTTTAATTTTTATGTTATAATATTTTACAACTCTTATTAATTCATTATTATTTTAATAATTTTACTTTTCATTAATTACCATAAATGCTTTAACATGTTAAAAGTAGTTGCACAGGGTCTCCCTGGTGGTGCAGTGGGTTAAGCAACGCACTATGAAGCAAACCACAGTCACTGCAACACGAGTTCGATCCCTGCTGCCGGCCAGGGAGGGGACCCACATGGTGCGGCAGACCTCTCCTGCTGTGCCCGCTGCTCCCCTCAGCAGTGTACTTCGGTTGGTCTGCCTGTTCTGCTCCCTGCTCTCTGTGGTGAGTCCTCTCACCCCCCCCACACACACCTCTGGCCTGTACCCCAGTGCTTGTATGCATAAATAAATAAATCTTTAAAAAAATAGTTGCACATATTATTATTAATTAGTAGGTTAGTGTACACATGGATTGGGACTATATAAGAACCAATTAATTATATGGTACTCAGATTGGGAGCTTAGTATGAGACTGGGTACTAAGGACTATAGCTTTACAGTACTAAATTATCACCTCCCCACTGATTTAATTCCCAATGTGGATTACAAAACTCCATTTCAAATCTGGCCCTGTAATTTTAGATGAGCTACTACTGAAATTGGCAGTGGTATGGCATAACAATATTGACAGCCTTCTGTTTTCTTCCTTGAAGTTTGTTATTGGAGGTTGAAATGGGAAGATGGGCCCAGATAGTCATTGTTTAATGGGAAATGGTGAAGGTTGGGCACTGTTGTGTTTTTTGCTGAAATAGGGAATTTCTTACCCTTCCCCCTCCCGCCCCCAAAAAAAAGTATGTGCAAAGAAAAAAATCTGAGAACCAGGTAAAATTCTGTGGAGGAGAACCTTGAATTTAAACACTGAGAAAAGCACAAACAAAAATTATGTCCGGGGGTAGTATCATATCAATATTTATAAGCCAAAAATCCAAGAACTCAGTTTGGGAAAGACTGGAAGAAAAACAGGAGCAAATATAATATAGTATTTTGCTTGTGTACTTTTGAAATTGACCTAGACATAACTTTTTATTATTGTAAATGTGGAAGGGGTAATTGGCTTACAATGCAATATATCTGGTCTCTTAGTTTTTGTTAAGGTAACATTGGATCTTCCACTTTAGATGCTGTTACTACACCACACACAACACCTTAGCACCCTTAATCCACTCCCATAGTCCATTGTCCTTCCTCCCAACTTTATTCAAGCTTGTCCCTCTCCTGCCTGGTAACCTCAGTTCTACAGTCAGATTTCTGGGGTTTATTATTCATTTGGCTTTTTCTGATCCTTACTTTTGTTTCTCTATGTTCCACGTAAGTGAGACCATCTCATATTTCTCTTCCTCCTTCTGACTTGTTTTGTTTACATAATCCCTACATGTTCCATCCATGTTGCCTCAAGTGCCAAGAGTTTATCTTTTATAATACCTGACTAGTATTCCATTGTGTATATATGCTACAACTTGACCCACTCATTTGGTTTTGGGCAACTAAGAATTGCCACAGTTTGTCTATTATAAAACACTGCCAGTGTGTGGAGGTGGGATAGGGGGAGCATCTGCTATGGTGGCTCTGCCCTCAGGCCCCTTATCAGAGGTCCCTCAGGCTGTGTAGATGTCTACAAGTGGTTTGCCATAGTGTGTCAGTCTTGAAGCCCCTTCCCAGAGCTCACTGAGGCTGCACAGACATGGGTCTGCTATGGTGGGTCTGCTTTCATGCCCCTTCCTAGAGTTCACAAAGGCTGTACTAACATCTGTGGCCCTTCCCTGGGCTGAAAACCACTATGGTAGGTCTACCTCAGGTCCTTTCCCAGTGCTCACCAAGACTACGCTGTTGTCTGTGGTTTTCTTCTTGCCTGGGTCTGGGAAGGGTTGCTGTATGAGGGTCTTCCCAGTTATATGCTGCTGCCTAAATGGCCCACAGGGCTACCCCTGGTCACCCTGCTTGGGAGGGCTACTTGCTTGCCCTGTTCTATTATTGCTAGAATTCCTACCCTTCAGGTGTTATTCCTAGAATGTTCTGTAATATTCTGTTTTTCTTTCATTAGTTTTTGTCTTTGTCCTGCTTCAATCTACCTGTGAATATTTGGAGAAAGCCCAATGTCTTTATTCTGCAGCCATCTTTCCCCACCTCTCCATTTGGTCTCTTAAAGTGTACTTTTCAAATATGATTAGAAACTCTAAGGCTTTGGGCTTCCTAATGGTGCAGTGGGTTAAGCAATGCACTATGAAGCAAACTGCAGCTACTACAGCACTAGTTTGATCCTTGCTCCTGGCCAGGGAGGTGACCCACATGGCTCAGCAGACCTCTCCTGCCTCACCTGCTGCTCCCTTTAGCAGTATGTTTCAGTGGATTTGCCTGTTCTGTTCCCTACTCTGTCTCTGGTGAATCCTCTCACCCCCTGCACCTCTGGCCTGTACCCTAGTTCTTATATACATAAATAAATATATAAAAAAAAACTCTAAGGATTTATTTTTATATAATTAAAGCCATAACACTAGTTTGGTTAATTCATAGGAAGCAGGATAATACCTGTTTGGAATGCAAAATCCAGCTCCTGCTCTATAAATCTGAAACCTGCATTGTATATAGTTTTTCTGCACAAATTGAACAGTTTACCTTCCCTTAAACCCTCTTTTACAGAAAAACAGTTTCTTTTTTTTTTCACTGAGGTAACAACATTGTAAATGACATAGCAGAATGTGTTCACACCACAACAATAACCAAAACACCCATAATCCTTTGCTATAGACCTTTACCACCCCCCCCCCTTTCATCTACTCCCAACCTCCTGCGCCTCTGGTAGTGACCTCTGCAGTCATATTTCTCGTATTTATTTTGGTTTACTTATAGCAGTTTTTTAAAATAATCTATTTCTAGCTATACTCTGTTCAAACAGTGGTATCCAACTATCCAACTGTCATGTGCATATGTGATGTTGAGCACGTGAGGTCCATGGGTCTGTATTAAAAGTTCAGAGAGTTATATATTGTGCAAGATGAATACCATACAATCTGAATATCAAGGAGCAAACCTAGAGAAGTGTAAATGAGATGTTATGGCAAGAGGGCTTATGTTATGTGAAATAAATATCTTTACTGCATGTCTTATAGTATTTGACATACTTACGTAAAATGTGATCCTAAAGTTTTCCAAACTTAACCATTGAATATATACTTGTAAACGTGTGTGGTGGGGTGGTTTTCTATTTATATATATAATATGTTTCATGGGACACCATTTGGAAAATGCTGCTTTAATAGAAATATACCTTAAGATATAACTTGTGATAACTGTGCAGTTGTATTATTTTTGAATGTGGAGAACTGGATTTGCTTTAGGATGAACAGAGCAAAATGAATTTCTTAATGTCTCTGAGGTGACATGAACACATCAATCTGGCACACTAAAAAATACATATTTGTATTTATGCTGTTTCAGCAAATTTGAGATAACTGGATGCAGGGTGACGGCCAACATGGAAAGAAGCCACGTTTTGGGCACTCTGGTCATCATGGCATGCTCTATATCAGTGTAAATAGGAACATGAATCTAATTTCCATTGAAGCCTAACTAATGGCAGCAAGTTTCCATAAAATTCACTTCTTAAATTAAAATGATTTACTTTTCTTGATGTACCTACCACAGAATATGTTAAAATAAAAAATGCTCTTTTTGTATTTAATTCTCTCAGTGATTACATTGTTTTCTAACACAAAGAAAGATAATCTGCTCATGTTGAAATATACTGCCTAAAAAGTCCTATTTACATCACTCATACCAGTAGATCTATGAAAATTTACAAATACCACAGTATTCTTCTTCTAGGCTCCTTTCAAAGACAAAATACCTTTTAATTAAGAATTTAACTTGCGATGTAATGTCACTAACTAATGTCAGCCTGCCTCAGTATGCTGAGATAACTGTTCAGTACATGGTCACCCTCTTATCTATCTAATTTATACTGTTAGACATGCGTTTTTCCTTTTTCAGGACATTATAGTTGACTGCAAACAAACTTATCAGTTGAGACTATCATTTCGCTAAGCCTGTTTCCTTAGTATTTTGCAGGATGGAAGAACTAGCTGGTACAAATAGCTTTATCATAATGAAATTTCTTGGACATGTTCTCTTTCAGGGGGGTGCAGTTTGATTTGAGGTGTCCTAGTAAGGCCTCTATTCATTTCAGTGTTTGACACAGTACCAAGAATTCTTTTACTGGGGATTTTACTCCCTTGGATCTTGAAGATTTCAGTCTCAAAATGCCTTTACTAAAATGAAAATACTGGAGCCTGTGGTGGGGGTTGGGGAGGGGTGAGAATAACATGGAAGTATCCCAATGAGTAGTGCATAAGAAGGTTCTTTCTTGTGTTTCATTTTTCTCCATGAATAAAGTATAGAACGGTGATGCCACCAGGTATTATGGGCCTGAAACTTACATAACATAGAGGAGAACTTTGAAGGAAAAAAAGAATAAACATTTATCAGTAAATATCAGCTATAGCATCTGAAACAGAATCCAGTTAAGGGCCCTAGATGTTTAATCGTTTCGTGGTAAATCTACCTCTGATCTAGAGTACTTATTAGGGTACCCAGAAACTTGTAAGTGGTTTCATACAAAATGTGTGTTCTCACCCTTTGTACACCCTTTTGTTAGAGTCAGAGTTTGTCTAAACCTAGCTGACTTACAGACCTACTTCCTTATCTAGTAAGTCAGCTGGTCACATACCTTAGGCTCTCTTGGGCAGTTAAGGGCAGGGCGTAGAATGTGCACCCAGGTACAGGGCAGAAACCTGAGCCTGCCCAAAATGGATCTCCTGTAAGTTTAAATTTTTGAAACATGGTTCTCTTTAAAGCTATTTGCTGTGCTCATTGCGCGGGCTTTAACCTCTCAGCTTATTGGCTGCAACCTAGGTAATGGCGGGAAATTGGCTATAAAAGCTCACCCCTTCTTCCTCTAGGGGCCTATCGCCTCAGCCAGACCTGCGTGTCACGGTTGAATGGTCGACCCCAGCATGCTGGCGTAACTAAAGCTCTACATGACCATTGCAGCCCTGTGTCCGCTCTTTGTTTTTTTGGGGTGCCCATGGAAACTCGGTACTTTACACCTTTTAGTTTCAGTTTCAGGAGATCTGAGCTGGAAGATTGGAACCTTGGACCTCATGTGGGTCTGAAGTAAGTAACTATGAACCATACTTTAGAGAAGACTGACGAGAAGAGTAGAAAATGGGATAGGCATTTGGGGGAAGGAGAAGGATCTTACTATACAGAGAAATGAGAAAGTTGGAGGCCAAAGATAACATCTAAATGCCTAATATGAATGTCTAAATGAAAAAACAGTGGTACGCTTAACTGTGACTCGAGAACCACATTCATAGTCACCCTTTCCACATATGATTCTTTCATGTCTTTTGCTCCTCTGCATTCGATATACAAGTTCTTTGAGATATCCATAGAATGAACGTAAGCCAAAAAACTCTATCTTTAGTGAATTTACTTGAACATATTTATTTTGTATATCCAGAACAATGAACAGGAAAAGCAAACTTCTGATAAAGAAGCATTTTTACATTGAAAAGATTCATGCTGTAATATGGTGTCAAACTTTCTTGGAAAATTCAAGAATAGATTAGATCTCTGATATTATTCTCTGAAAGGAGAATCCTATATCTGTATATAAATGGGAGATGATGAATGGTTGGGCAGGAATAGGGTCAGAAAAACAAAGGGGATGACTTATGGCTCAACATGTAATTCTCCAATTCTTAGAAAACTGGACTACTATGGCCGTTAGGAAATTTTCCCTAACATTTAGAGGTAGCAGGAATTTCATATTATTTGCTACAATGTTATAGCTATTAAAATTAGTTAAGATAGGCATATGATAAAGCAATATAATAAAGTACAAATTATAGAATGTAGGTGGTAGGTAGATAGAATATTACAAAATATTAGAGCATGCCTTCCAAACATGAAATACTTCATATAAATGGTCTTAACTATGTAATGTATTAATAGTTTCATATTACAGATGTAGAAATTTAACCTCAGAGAAACCTACCTAAATATATACAGCTAATATAGGGAACTCCAGTTTCTTTGAATATCAGAGATCACCATAGTGAAAGTGCTTGTCCCTGTTCAGTTCTTTTATACCCTAAAGGATTTCCCAGTTGGAAAATGGTCAGGCTTAATTATTATTTCTATGTAGTTTGTGTTATAGTGAAAGCAACATACGATAAGAAACAGTGTATTTGCTGGCTTAATTACTATATGCTACTCTTACACACAAATCTGAGCTGCATGTTGCACTGCAGTCATTTTAGTCAGGGCACTGCAGACAAACGGAACCAATAGCATATGTACACACACATAGATACATTTATTATAAGGAATTTCTTACATGATTATGGAGACTGGTAAGTCCAAATTCTGCACTGTGGTTCAGCAGACTTGCGATCCAGGAAAGCAATTGGAGCTGAGGACATCCAAAAGTAATCTTATTCAGAGACTGGTCTTTTTGTTCTATTCAGGCCTTCAACTGATTGGTACACTGCCCAAAGTTACTGATTTAATATTAATCTAGTCCCAAAATGCCACCCAAGTTGATACGTAAAATTAATTACCACTTTCATGTAAAACACAGTCTTCTTTTTTTTTTTTTTAATTTAGTGGGTCTTGCAATGGGTTTCTCTAAGTATCTATTGGAGTCAGATGCTGATATGTGGAAACTTTCTGTAGTTGGTGGAGACCCATCTGCTTCTGTTTTGGGAAATTCAGAAACCACCCTGCAGAAGTAGATGCTCCCAGCTCTCAGAGAAATTTTTATCCCTGATATTATTACAGTAAATATTGGCCTGCTTCTATCATTCAGTGCTGAGAAGTTCATGATTTTTACCCATTTCTGTTTTTACCTCAATCCAAGTATGATTTAATCTATCGAAAAATTATCACTTTATTTTCACAACTGTTATGTAGTTTATCTCATTGTACACTTTCTTACAGTTACATGTTTTATCTACATGTTCCTCTACCTTTCCCCCTTCCCACAAAGCCACAAATTCATAAGCTACTAGTGATTAGAGGTTGTATGTCATTTATCTCCATGCCCTCATTGCATCTAGTCAAGTGCTTTAGTCATAGTAGCAGCTCAAATGATATTAGTTGGAATTACTTAGAATGTATTTGTGGGACTACAAAATAATGCTGACCCGTACTTACCTGAAGGAAATTGAAGGTACGCTTATAAACTATAGCCTAACAGCAGAACACTGCTGTTTTCAATCTTGTTCCTGCAGCTCCTCCTAGTGGGAAGACAATGAAATATCTTCACTTTAGAATTACTTGCACAATGCCTGCCAGAAACAATAGGAACCACCACCAAACTAAACACAAATCCATTGTAAAGTTTGTTAATTTTTTAAAAAATACTTTTTTTAAGGTTTAAGCCAGCGTCTTAAGTTTATAAAATGTCTATTCAGCCATTGTAAGAAGCAATTTGGATTTTTGGGGGGGGGATTTAGTCAGAGTATATTGATGTAAATTATGGTACTCCCTGTTGACATAGAGTGCTAAGAAGAGAGCTGTTTGGCTAATTCTTAGCATGTGAACAACATCTTTCCCCATCTCTATGAGCTCCATTGTGCACTGCAAGACAGCAGGGAACAGTGGAACAGTGAAGTTACTGTGGCATGCCTTGGTCCTGTGCATCTCTGGTTTTTCCCCCTTAGACCTCACCAGTGCTTTCTGTTTTGGTCTTGATGGGTAGGTTGGTTTGTTTCAGTCTGCCTGACTTATTTATGCTGTTTAAGAATCCCTTAAAGTACTAGACTCATTCATGGGAACATGGATGGATCTGGAGGGGATTATGATTAGCGAAGCAAGTCAGAAGGCAAAAGAAAAATACCAGATGGTTCCTCCCCT
>JAGFMF010011804.1:26727-66405 GCA_019455555.1 Galemys pyrenaicus
GGGAATACATGGGGATTACAATTAATGGCAAGTATATGTAAATTTTTAAATATTTTAATAAATAAAAGGGAAAAAAAGAATATAAAAAAAAAGAATCCCTTAAAGTTAAGCTTCTGATAATCTATACTTTAGGTAAAAGACAGCATTTTTGTTTCTTACATTTCTCTACAGATATCAGAGTCTTCTTTTTATTCCCATTGTTTTGAGGGACTGTATGGTTATTATGTATGCATGTTTTATGATTCATAGTCCTAGACTTTTAACTGTATCTGCTATTTCATTGAATTTTAGAAATATTAAAAAATAAGATAATAAACCTTTGCAATATATGGTTTCAAAGGTTGATAGCAACATTGCTTTTTATTTTTTTTTAGCCAATGGATGTGCAGTACTATATTTCTTAAATAAGACAAAAATCTTCAAATGAAAAATTCTTTCATCTTTGCTGTGAAGAAAATAATTAACAATTTGATCAGTGATCCATACCAGTGAATGCAATGTCCCTTAGCTTTTCTGAGGTTATGCATAACTCTTGTCTATCCAGTTTCATAAACTGTGGAATAGGCTTTCTGGAGACAAAGATCTGAGGAGTGAATGTTATAACATGAATCGGCCCTAGCTACAAATTTGATCTGGTGTTTGCAGGAATTGACAACAAAAGGCAACATTAATACATATACTGGCGCAGCAGTGGTTTCATTTCAACCCTTTGCAACTACATGACTTGGAATATATTTGTGTTTTCATTTTATTTCAGTGTCTTTGAGCAGACAATCTGGAACCTTTTAAGACATGACATAGGTTTGAAGCAATACAGTTTATACCTGTGCAGTGCTGCTCATTAAAGAAGCAATTCTAAGTTACAATTATAGTCGCACTACCTGGAAATATAAAACATGAATTGCTATGTTGGGAATAAACACTGTCATGTATGGGGGTGGGGGCACATCTCTGTCCCTCTTCTAGGTGTATTCTGTTTGGTATCATTTTCTTAACTTCTTCCTCTTCTAACTCATTGTGTGCATATAGAATGCAACTAATTTTTGTGTATTGATTTTGTAACCTGCCGCTTAAGTATTGGTTTATTGTTTTAATTATTTTTTCAGTGTAGTTTTTAGGATTCATCTATGTATATATGCAAGTAGCTTTACTTCTTTTCTTGTTTGAATTTCTTTTATATCTTTTTTTTTTTTTGCCTAATTGCTGTACTTAAGATTTCCAATACTGTGGTAAACAGAAATGGTGAGAGTGAACATCTTTGTCTTAAGCCAGATCTTAGTAGTGGAAAAGTTTTCAATTTTTTACCATTCATCATAATGTTAGTTGTGGGTTTGTCACATATAGCTTTTATTTTGCTAAGTTATGTTCCATTTTTCCCAGTTTTGAACGGTTTTCATCATAAGTGGATGTTGAATCTTATCAAATGCTTTTTGTCATGTATTGATGTGATCCTATGTTTTTTAATATTTCTTTTTGTTTATGTGGTGAATTATGTTTATTATTTCTATATAATTTTTTATTTAGGTTTAAATCTGTGTCTTAAGTTTATAAAAGGTTTAGTCAGCCACTGTTAGAAGCAACTTGGATTTTGGGGAGAAGATTTAATTAGAATATATTGATGTAAACTATGGTATTCCTTGTTGATATAGAGTCAGGCATAGTGTTAAGAAGAGAATTCTTTGGCTTGTGTCCCTGGTATAAATTCTACTTGCCAATAGGTGTAATCTTTTCAATGTTGATATTATAATTGGTTGCTTTTTGGTTGAGGTCAACACTGGGAAAGGTACTACAAATGAAAATTAATTCAATCTGATTTTCCTAATCAAACAATGAGAACTTCCTAACTAAAGATATATTCCCACATTGTTTTTTGAAATGACCACAATTATCACACACTTCTCTCAACTAAATTATAGACCTAGGTAGGAGACCAGAATATGCCGCCCGAAATGCTACTTTGGCATAAAGATTATTTTGAGAAACAGCTGACATAGGAGAGATTCTGAAAACAGCATAAAATTTCCATTATGACAAAAAGTTGCACTATAAAGGAGATCTCTATTTGTAAGAGCTCTCCCTATCTGTACTAGGTAAAGAGAGAGAGATTATGTGCCATGTGTTGTGTTTTTCCAACTGCCAATTTTACTGCTTCAAGCTTTGCTATTTCTAAAATAGTTTTCATAGGAGTAACTTAGAAGTTTACAGTACTTCTAATTTTCTAGCAGTGGAAACTATTTTTTAAGGCTTTTCATGGCTTTATATAATTTTAGTAATTTGGTCTTTCCAGATTTCCATATGTTGTAGGTCAATGGACCTCATCTGCAACTACTGATCAGGGTAAGTAAGGGGCCTGGATACCTGCTGTTGGTGAGAGGTGGGGAGTTCTGGCTTGTGTTTGTAGTACCACTCCTAGCTCTCTCTCCTTTGGTGTTCCACACCTGAATATCCACAGTAAAACTGCTGTCAGAGAGTACTAAATGAGTTTAGTACCTTTCCCAAGGGATGAGGGAGAGGGATCACCAAATTGCATACTGTCCTAGTTTTTTTCCACTGGAACCTGACGCAATGGGCATTCCTCAGTTCCTTCCTATGTACCTTCCCTCAGTAAAGGTATACTTTTATAACACTCAGCTCTCCCCTCTGCAGGGCTGTAGTAAAATGGGAGTATAGCTCCCAGGTTACATGGCAGCCTCCCACCTTAGAGCAGAACGTCTAGGCATCTGGTACCTTCAACCTTGTGTTGAGTGGTGTTGAATATCCTCTGCCTTTTCTAGTGTCCATTTAAGAGGTGGTCTTTGACATCTAAGTTTCAGCCCAAGTGCCCTACTGGATAGCTTTCAGATTATCCTTCGATATCAAAGCAGGAAACCTCTTTTCTGATGCCATCTTGGACCAGTACAGTGTGTGGCTGAAAGTCCAAGATCAAACTATCAATGATGTTGGTTCTTCTAATACCTACGTGCTCTGCTTTCGGAGGTGCTTTGTCCCCACATGCTTTTCCTGTGTGGTAGAATCTTTAGATGATGTCATGATTTCTTCTTCCTGTCCTACTATTTTCTCTTATATTTTCTAACCATTTTCACCTGATCAGCTAGTCCTCCATAAGTCTAGCAGTCATTTTTTAAAAACATTTATTTATTTATGCATACAAGAACTGAGATACAGGCCAGAGATGGTGGGGATGAGAGGATTCACCAGAGACAGCAGTGGGGAACAGAACAGGCAGATTGATTGAAATACACTGTCTAGCAGTCTTTTTACCTAGACTTTCCTTCCTATCTATATACCATGCTTCTCTGACATATCATGCTTCCCATTTTCTTCACTCTAATCATGATGTCACACTTCTATTCTTTTGCTCAAAACATGAGAATGGGAGATCTGTGGCCAGACACTTTTGTAGGTATACTAGTAGACAGAGAAATACCTAACATTTATTTAGTAGTACTACAAACTAGATATACCAGGTATTGTACCAAATGCTTTATGTGGTAGAAATATAGCAACATTGTACTTACTTATAATGTCTATGGAGCTTGTTGTCAAAAGTGACCACACTAAGAATTTAAATGATTTTTTATTATTATGATGATGAAGTATTTTTTGATATATGATAAACTTGATAAAGTTTGTGGTGCAAAATTACAAATGGGATAATTCCCTTAAAAGTAATCAAAATATATACATAATGATACTATTTATTTTATATTGTTTTAAGTACTGTTGACATTTTGGACACTCTTCATTCCTACTTAAAAAAATGAGAAATAGAAAAAGAAATCAAGATAAATATTCTTAACATAGCTAACTTTCCTTGCTATCTTCTCTGTTTAGGTTCTTTTTGCATCCTGAATATACCAGGTGCTAAAATGAGCATGCAGTTTCTAGTGGATTTATATTTTGAAGCAATTAAAGCATCCAATCTTGTAATTTAAAAAAAATTGTTTACAGTGCTATAAGGACTCATTTCCAGACATAAAAATTAGTTGAAGAAACTTTACTTTTAAAAAATGAAAAAAAAGCTTCAACACTCTAAGAGACAATCGTTCTCATGCTTATTCGTAAGACAAAAGTAAACAATAGAAAAAACACAACTTGTAAGTAATGCATTATCACTTTCAAGGCTATTTTTAAATAACTACACAATTCATTTATAGGTTTATTTCTGTCAATTTTTCTTTAGCACCGATATTATGGTGCTTGTCACTGTGACATACATATAATTTGGAATTGTGTTATTGAAATTGCTTTCTCAATTACCTTTCTAAGATAATTGCCTTTATAGTAGAGATTTGCAGAAATCAATAGGTGTTCTTTGCAATATTGTGGTAGCAGTTTGTTAATGTTGCGATTCATATTACAAACGATTATTCTGCTTAATAAAAATAAACATACTTTTAATGTCTCAAGTAAGGACAATGTCTAGGTAAGTAATATTTATTAAAAGATATGTTAAAATAGCTACCACTCCTTGTAGAGTTGAGAAAAGACTCCACATACACCAAAGACTTCAACTGAAGGTAATAATGAATAAAGTTGCTGTAAATTATTTTAATGTAAAAGGGTCTCTAAATAGTCTAACATGACTTTGGTCTGTGTAGAGGATTGATTGAGTTTATGTTATCTACCATCATATTCTTAGAGCACCACAAATCCTATTAATTATTTTATAGAATTATAAGTAATGTAATATACCAATTCTAATGATATAAATAACTATTACAACTACTGTGATTCTGGTCATTATTAATTAATGATTATTTTCTACAAATAGTAAAAATATTTACCAGTCTCTATTTGGTGTTGAGATTTTCATCCTTAGTATGGAGATAGACAACAAAGGACTTAATTGAATTTATATGTGGAATAATGAATACAAATAAACTATGAAAACTTCAAATATGAATTTTCTTTAATACACATTAATAATAATTTTAGATAGGAACTTATAATTGTAACTGTGGGTGAATTTCACAGGTTGATTCCTCGTTTACTGAAGAGTTTCTCAGATCTTTTCAAAACAACTTCCTGTCCATTTCCATTATTAATTATATTTGATAGAAAGTGTCAAAACTTTCTTTTAATAGAATATTCAGTAACTTCTACCAAGTAACCATTAATTAAGCAATTAAAGACATTTAAGGAAAGGGATTTTGAAAGAATAGAATAACTCTAAAGATAGTTTAAAAATAATCTTATAGCACTTCAGTCATTATTGACCAAAAAACTTCCTAGGGGATATTAACAATGCATTTGATAGTTGCCAAGGAAACCTTAACCTTTCCTGAGAATGTCTGCCCTTCTGCATTGTACCTGATTGTGAGAATAACTTCAGCAACTGATTATAACTGAACCATTTTCAGCTTCAACCTTTTTCTTGTCAATATCTTTTCAGAGTGTAAGCTTCTAGTATTCATTATATTTTGTTCTGTATCTTATGTTTTTTGTATTTTTGCTTCAAATGGAGATTCTTTATCAACAGTTTTTCCAATCAGTTCTCACTCTCAGGTGAGACAAATTGATCCTAGTTAAGCAGCAAGGAAACTGAGGTACCTAATATTTTGTTTGTCCTTTGTTCAGAATGCCTTAGTCTGTTTGACTGCTATAACAATACCACTGGTTGGGGAGCTAATAAGCAATCAACATTTATTTACTTGTCAAACATTTCTTTGTCATGGGGGAGACTGGAAATCTAAAGTCAAGGTCATATAAGGTTTCTCTTCTAAGAGGTCAAAGGCTTCTCTTTGGATTCTCCCATGGCAGAAAAAGCAAGGGAGCCCTCTGGGGTCTCTTGATAAGGTCATGGAACTCATTTCTGGGATTCTAAGCTTATCACCTCCCACAGGCCCCACATTCCATACATTGGACTTAGGATTTCAACATAGGGATTTTGGGGGCATACAAACATTTAGACAGTAGCGAAACAGAACTAATCAAACATTGAACAATACATTAAAAGTGTGTGTTTTCCTTATAGGAGGAATGTAGAGGAAACAAATAAGGGACTAAGGAAAAAAAATTGATTATAGCAAATTAAAAATCAAAATCAACAGACAACTATTGTCTAAGACATTCCCAGAGGAGGAGACGGGAAAAGGAACAAACGGGTTGGAAGAGCACAAAGGACTAGGACTATGGTGATGGCACATGGGTGATGGGAATTTCGCAAGGACTACACCTGAGAGAAGAAAGTATACAGCGTACAAAAATGAAAAATAACAGAAAAAATATATATAAAATAAAAAGTGTGTGTTTTCATATGTCTTGATTAATGAAGAACATGAATGAGATAGCGTAAAAGCTCTAGAGAGGGAGTTGGGGGGCTGGTTATACCACTTACCAGGTGTGTTACTATGGCCAAACTAATTGATTTCTCAGTTTCTTCATTTATTAAATGATAGTGATAGTATTCATCTCAAATAGGGATTTTGGGAGAATTAAATAACAGTGTATATGTAACACTTGAAATGCATTCAAAATCTAGTAATTATTAGTATTGTTAAAGGAGTATATGTAGTATAAGTGCATACTCTGTATTCTGAACATTTGACAATATTATGGTTTAGGAGAACATATTGGAGATTCCAAGATACATAGCCATCATAGGCATAATGCTGAAATACTGAAATGGAGAGAAGGGAACTATTATTTGTTTATTAGTGTGCCACACTAATGATGAATATTTTACATTTTGTTATCCCAGTAAGTCCTCGCAAGATGAGGTAGGTGTTATTATCTCTACATATGTAACATTGGCAGGCTTTACAATAAAAAAAGGGAACACAAATGTGATATTTGGGAGAAACTGGCAGAATATATGTAATAACCAGTACAGCTGAATTATTGTCCTCTGTAATAGAGCAAATTGTATCTAGGCAAATTATGCTAATTACCTGTGCAATTCCATACCTGAGCAGGTTGATATCAGTGGGAAAAATGTATTAAGGAGTGAGACAATAATTAGATCATTGCTTTGTATGTTTGAGAAGATTTAAAATGAAAGAAACAACATTCTAGATTGAAAATCGAGTGTTTCTATTTTTTATATTGTTCTATTTTTATATTGTTGAAACAGATATTGAATAATTTGTGTCTAATAATTTGAAATTGAATAATTTGTGTTAAAACAAAAACCAAACATAAAAAACCAGTAACCAAACATGCCAAACATTTTCCCCCACATTATCCAGATCACTGTTTTACTTATTGTTTTCTTTATTTTTGGTTGAATTTGCTATACAAATGCACTGTGTGCACTTATAGGCATTCATGTAAATGTAAATATGCTATAAAGATGTAACTAATGTCATGTAAAGAACAAAAGAAATGTAGTTTCCCAAACTTCTTTTAAAAAAAAAGATTTATTTATTTATGCATGTAAGAACTGGGCTATATTCCAGAAGTATAGGGGTAGGTGGGGAGAGGATTCACGAGAGACAGAATGGGGAACAGAATAGGCAGATCTGCTGACACTCACTGCTGAGGGGAGGAGCAGGCAAGACAGAAGAGGTCTGCTAAACCATGTGTGTCACCTCCCTGGCCAGGGATTGAACTTGTGCTGCAGTGGCTGTGGAGGCTTCATAGTGCGGTAACCCTTGCACCACCAAGGAGGCCCCTCAAACTTCTTTTTTGTCATGTTTTTTGTAGATTTTAGTATTTTTTTTCCTGGCATCTATGAATGAATCTAAAATATTTTTTTTTCTTTCAGTAAAAATTGTGTAACATGAAATTAATCATTTTAAGTAAAATTCAGCGGTATTAAGTATACGCATTATTGCGCAGCCTTCACTACTCTCCATCTCCAAAACTTCATTTTAATTTCTCCAAACAAGAAAAAAAATACATTTGTTATACAGTACATTTCCATCCCTGGCTTCCTGGCTTCCTCCAGCTCATGGTAGCTATTATTGTACTTCTATCCTGTGATTCCTTTTCTTTTTTTTCTTTTCTTTTTCTTGGTGTGTGTGTGTATATATATATATATAAAGTGAAATAATATATTCCTTGTTTTGTGTCTGGTTCATTTCACTTATCGTAGTGTTTTTAAGGTTCATCCAGACTTATGATATATTACAATTTCATCCTATTTAAAAACTGAACAATATTCCACTGTATGTGTAGACCACATTTTGTTTATCCATTCACTCATCAGTGGATATTTGAATTGTTTTCACTTTTTGGTTTTTGTGAACAGTGAAGCTTTGACTACTGGCATACAAATATCTATCTGAATTCCTGTTTCCAATTCTTTTGGAATTATACCCAGACATGAAATTTTTGGATCACTTGGTAATTCTACGTTTACATTTTTGAGGAACTTCTCTACTGTTTTTTCATAACACTTGTACCATTTTATGTTTCCATCAGCAATATGCAAGGATTCCAAATTTTCCACATCCTAACCAAAATTTGATATTTTTATTTTTTAAATAATATCATACAAGTAATTGTTTCATATTTTGTAACTTTTTGTGACATATACTGTCCAATGGCATTTGATTAATGAAATAGAATGAAGGGTAGTTATGTTACATAGACTTAGTTTAAGACATATAAATAATTACTAATATATAAAAATGTGTCTTTGTTAGAAAGCATCGTTGAAATGCAATTTAGTGAATTTTTAGGAAATTTTCATGATTTGCTGTAAGTGTTTAAGGTGATGTACAAACTTGCTGAAAGGCAATTAAAATTTTTTTCTTAAAAAATAATATCCAAATAGTTCTGAAATGGTACTTTATTGTGGTTTTGTTTTGCACTTCCTTAATGACTAATGCTGTTGAATCTTTTCACCTGCTTTTGGCCTTTTAATATCTTCTTTGAAAAAAATGCCCATTCAAATTCTTTGTTCACTTTTGAAATAAATTGTTTTGTTTTTAAGTTGTAGGAGTTTCTTATATTGGTATCTTGCACTTGATCTTAGCCAAAAGGATAAGAAGCAATAATAGTGATATCTTGATATTAATCCTTTGCACATACATGATTTGTAAATGTTTTTTCCCATTCTGTAGATTGATTTTTCATTCTTCTTAGGTTGTAAAATTTTCGGTTTTGATTAACACCATTTATCTATTATTCCATTTGGTGCTTGTACTTTTTGATATCATAACCAAATAATTGCCAGATCCAATGTAATGAAATTTTTGCCATCTGTTTTCTCCTAAAATTATGATATTATTAGCTCTTTTATTTAGGTGTATTTCATTGAATAATTTTTGTATGTTGAAATTCCTTGCACTTTAGAAATAACTTATTCATGGTGCATAATCCTCTCACTATGCTATTGCATTCAGTTTGTTACTATTTAGTACATCAATATTTATAATGGATATTGGTCCATTGTTTTAGTTTTCTTATAGTCTTTGAAAACTCTGGATGATGCTGATGATGCTGGACTCGCAGAATAAATTACAAAGTGTTAATAATTCCTCTTCAAGATTTTGGAAGGCTTTGAAAAGGAATGTTGTCTATTCTGCTTTATTCATTTTCTTTTGAACTGCATAATTTTTATTGAGGTAATGATTTATAATGCTATATGTGATTTAGGGATATAGGTTCATACCTCTTCAGATGTATGAACCCACACCACACCCGCCACAAATACACTCATTTTTCACCACAATCCACTGGGTTCCCTTGCCTCTTTTCCCATCTCACACCCTTCCTTTCTTATAGCCTTAATTCTACAATCAGATTTTTAAGGTTTGTTTTGGTTTAATTTTGCATTTTTCTTTCTTTATTTCTTTATACCCCACATATCAGTGAAATCATCTGGTATTTCTTTTTCTCCTTCTGAGTTATCTAACTTAACATATGATCCCCTTGGATTCCATCCATACCTCACAAATGATATAATTAATCTTTTTTTATAGTTGAGCAGCAGTGTATTTTTATATATACCACATCTTTTTTATTCACTCATCTGCCTTTGGGCACTTAGGTTGTTTCCATAACTTAGCCAGTGCTGCAGTGAACATAGGAGATACATCTATGTGTATAGGTATCTATAGGTATAGCTCCCACTTCATATTAGTGTTTTTGTATTCCTCAGTACATGTATAAGAATGGAATTTGGGGATAATATGGTAGATTCTGGTTTTAAGAATATTTTGAGAAAACTCCATTTTTCATTTTAAAAAAATATGTATAGAAGAACTGGGGTGCGGCCCACAGGTGTGGGGTGTGAGAGGATTCACCAGAGACAGAACAGTGGGGAACAGAACAGGTGGATCTACTGAGATACACTGCTGAGGGGAGCAGCCGGAGAGACAGGAGAGGTCTCCTGTGCCATGTGGGTTAGCTCCGTGCAGGTATTCAAACTAGTGCAACAATGGCTGCAGGTAACTTGACAATACTGAGACTTAACCCATTGCGCCACCAGGGAGGCCCAAACCACCATCGGGGCTTGACAAGTCTGTATTCACTAGTAGCATACAAGGATTCCTTTTTCTTACACCCTTGCCAACACTTGTTTCTGGTATTTATGAATGGGCCATTCTGATGGGTGAGAGGTGATATCTCTTATAGTTTTGATTTGTATTTCCTTTTTAACAAATGATGGTGAGCATCATTTCATGTGCCTGATAGCCAGCTGTATGTATTCTTGGAGAAGTGCTTATTTAGCATTTCTGGCCTATTTAAACTCTTTTCTGCTATTGTTGAATTGTATGAGTTCTTTGTAGATCTTGAATTTTTTTAAGTTATTTATTTATGCACAGAAGAGTGGGGTACAGGCCAGAGTCGCAGGAGGTGAGAGGATTCACCAGAGACAGAGTGGGGAGCAGAATGGGTAGACTGACTGAAATACACTGCTGAGGGGAGCAGCGAACTAGGTAGGAGAGGTCTGCTGCGCCATGTGTGTCCCCTCCCTGGCCAGGGATCAAACTCGGGATGCTTCACAATGTGGCACTCAACTGCTGCGCCACCAGGGAGGCCCTTTTTTTATTTTTTTCAATATTTCATGTATTTACTTATTTATTTTCTTACAATGTTTGTTTCCTTTTCTAGGTATAGGCCCCATAGAAATTCTACCACCTATTCACCCGGGGCACCATCACCATAGTCCCTTGTGATCTTCCCGTCCCTACCTTGACCCCAATCCCTCTATCTTCCCTGCTGAATGACTCTGATTTGTAGTTGTCTGTTTAGTTTTGTTTCGTTGTGTTGTGTTCTTCTAATGTTATTATTTTTTCCTTGATCCCCTATATTCCTCCTATATGTGAGACCATTTGCTATTTTTCTTTTTCCTTCCGAGTTATTTCACTGAGCATAATTCTTTCACGCTCCATCCATGTTTCTGTGAATGGCATTAGTTTATCTTTTTTGGTTGCTGAATAGCATTCCATTGGGTATATACACCACATCTTGATGCAGTCATCTGTTTTTGGGCATTTGTGTTGATTTCAAGATCTTGGATAGTAACCCCTTTTTGGATGTATCATATACAAATATTTTCTTCCATTCAGTAAGATGTCTTACTTTCTGCTGGCTCCAGGAGACCCATTTGAACTCCAACAATAAACTATAGGCTCAAAGTAAAATGTTATGAAGCACATGGTACTTTACAAAAGCAGGGATAACCACACATCTAGGAGATAAAATAGATTTCAAATTTAAAAAGGAAATAAGAGACAGGAATGAAATTTATGTAACTATTAAGGGATCAATTATATTTTAAATGCTTAGTAGAATTCACCAGTGAAACCATCTTGTCCAGAGCATTTCTTTATGGGAGATTTTGGCTACTTATTCATTTATCATACTAATTATAGGGATATTGAGATTTTGTTTCTTCATTATTCACTCTTAGTGGTTTTTACATTTTTAGTGGTTTTCACATGGATGGAGCGTGAAAGAATTATGCTCAGTGAAATAACTTGGAAGGAAAAAGAAAAATACCAGATGGTCTCACATATAGGAGGAATAAAGGGGATCAATGGTATACTACCATTGCATTCATATTATTATTTTTGTTGACATTTAAATTTTTTAAGATTTTTTTTTATTCATACAAGACCTGGAGTACCGGCCAGAAGTGCAGGGGGTGAGGGGATCCACCAGAGACAGAGTGGGGAACAGAACAGGCATATTTGACTGAAACACACTGCTGAGGGGAGCAGTGGGGGAGGCAGGAGAGGTCTGCCGCACCATGTGGATCACCTTCCTGCCCTGCGGCAGGGATCAAACTCGTGCTGCAGTGGTTACAGTTTGCTTCATAGTGCATTGCTTAACCCACTGCACTACCAGGGCGAGCCCTTTGTTGACATTTAAAAGTTTTTAAAAATATTCTGTAAAATTAGTAGAAATGTCCCATCTTTTATTTTTGATTTTGCCAATTTATGTGGTCTTTTTTAGTTTTATTCTGAAATTATTGTCATGTCACTATGCAAGTTTATAGATATAGCCTGTAAGTTTGATATGCATATATTTTGAAGTGATTAGCACAATAGGTAAAGCTAACATTCATCTTCTAATATGGATACAATAAAAAGAATGAAGAAATGAGAAAGAGGAAAAACAATTCTTATGTTGTGAACTTTTAGGATTACTGTCTTAAAAATTCCCCTATATATTATACTGCAGTGTTAGCTTTAGTTATCATGTTGTACATTATACATTTATTAGTATTTATTTATCTTGAGACTGGAAATTTGTAACTTTTGGCCACATGTTGCTCAGTTACACCTTCACCCAATTTCCACCTTTGATAACCTTAAGTCTGATTAGTTTTTCTGAGTTACTTTTGTTTTTAGGTTACATATGTAAGTGAGGTCATAAAGTATTTGTCTTTCTTTTTCTGATTTATTTCACTTAGCATAATGCCTTTAATGTTCATCTGTGTTATAAATTGTAGGATTTCTTCATTTTTTAATGGATGACTAATGTTCTATTGTGTGTGTGTTATACACATGCACATACAGTATACATTAATCCATTGATGGGTGTTTAGGTTGTATTCATTATTCTAAATAATGTATTTTGGTGTGTGAGATAGTCTATATATGTATGCTAGGTCCAAGTGGTTTATAATATTGTTCAAGTCCTGTATTCCTTATTGATATTCTATCTGGTCTTTCCATAAATTTTTATTGGCTAAATAAAATTTTAGCCAATAAAAGTGGGCTGTTGAAGATTCCAGTAATTATCATGTCTATTACATGTTTTATCTAATTCTGTCAAATTTTTCTTCATATATTTTGGGGGTCTGATGTTTGATTCATATGGTTTTAATTGATAGATCCTCCTAAACAAGCTATACTTATTCGCTCTTATAACAAATTTTAAGTCTATTTTGTCTGATATTAGCATATCTATACAAGGTCTCCTTGGTTACTATTGGCATAACATGTCTTTCTATATCCTTCATTTTTAACCTGTTTGTCTCCTTGGGTCTAATCTTAGTTTCTTATAGACAGCAATTAACTAAATCATTTAAGAATACAGTTTGTCAAAACACAAAGAAAATAGCTCATAGAGTCTGGGAAAACTTTGTTGACTATTGGAGGGGATGGGGAAATGCAGGAGGGCATAGAGGGGGACATGTGATACTATACTGGCATTTGAGCTTTGATGGAAGGTGAGTAAAACTTGTATAATTTTTGAATTGTGAAATTGTACTCCTGAATTATATAGTTTTGAGAACAAATGACAAATCAATAAAATTTGATTTAAAAATGATGTCTAATCTGCCAATATATGCTTTTTGATTGGGAAGTTTAATACATTTAAGGTAATTATGAGGGTTCTTTTTTGCTACATCCTAGCCAATACTTGTTCTTTCTGGTCTTTTTGATAATGGACAATTCTTATAGATGTGAGATGGTATCTCATTGTGGTGTGTTTTTTTTTACTTTTTTCTTTTTGCATTTCCCTGATGATAAGTGATGCCAAGCATTTTTTTTTTCATGTGCTTGTTTTCCACTTGTGTGTATTTGCAGCAGTGTCCATTTAGCTTTTCTGCCCATCTTTTGATCAGGTTATTTTTTCTTTTTGCTGAGTTGTATAACTTCTTTGTAGATACTTTTGTGTTTACTAGTCCTTGTCATATATATCTTCTCCCATCCAGCAAAGTTTCTTTTTGTTTTAGTGATAGTTTATTTTCCTCATACACTGTTGGTGGGTTGTAGACTAGTCCAGCTCCTATGAAAAATGGTAAGAAGATTTCACAAAATATTAAAAATTGATCTGCCATATAATCTAGCATTTCCACTACTAGATAACTACACAAAGAAAGCAAAAACACTTATAGGAAGGGATATATATATATATATATGTGCCTATGTTTTCTGCAGCATTATTTACAATAACCAAGTTATGGCTAAACCAATCTACGCAGAGTTCATTACCTGTCAGAGCTCTTTACATACTAATGAACATTTTGATTCTAAAGAGGATGTAGGGTACAACATTTCCCAAAACCAACAGAACATGCAGCACCCTTTTTTCATGGGGGAATGTTGAACAATTAATATTCCAATCCAATCTTTTGAGAAGCACTTCCCTAAAGATATTGCAAAGAATTTAAATTAATGGGATTAACTCGACACTCCATTCCTGATCCAGGAATTAATTTCTCTTTTGATGCTGCCCACAACTATGTTTCTCAATTAGTTGTCTGTGAATTTTCCTTTACAACACATCTTGGGAAAGTGGGAAAAAATTAGGGCTGAGAGACAAAGACATTGACCTTGGAATTTCAACTATTTATTAAATATATAAGTTTGGGTAACATTCTTCATTATCTTTTAGTCTCTTAATCATTAAATTTTATATGAAACCTAAAACAATTGGTTGTGTCTATCTGTAGTAACGTATGGCCATATTAAGATAATTGTTTACACAGGAATTTTAAGTTGGGCCCATGAACCTCAAGAACTAATGTGAGAATTACTTATTTTTAGTGTTTTTCTCTCATTTTCTCTTTATCTCCTTATCTCTCTCTCTCCCCCTTTCTCTCTCTCTCTCTTTGAGTATATGTGTGAGACATGCATACATTTTTCTTGGATAAAATTTGCAAATTCCCTTAGATTTTATTTTTTAGAGTCATTTTATTTTTAATTGAGATAATATTGGGGAAACCCATCAGGTATTTTCATCATAGTGTACCCACCTCCAACTCACCCATATTACACCAACATAGACTATTGTATTTCTATTTCTCTTTGTTCTTTCCTCCCACCCATCCCTTAACCCACTTGGTACTTCATTTCTCTAGTCACCTTTCAAGGGTATGTTTTTTAGCTTATCTTTGTCTTCCTATTAATTTAGTTACTTTGTATTTTATGTATTAGTGACACCATCTGATATTTCTCTTTCTGATTTATTTCACTTAGCATTTTCCTTTCAAGCTTTATCTATGTTGCTGCAAATGGTATGAGCTTATCTTTTTTGATTGCTGAGTAATATTCCATTGTGCATATGTATCATATCTTCTTGATCCACTCATCTATTTTGGGATACTTAGGTCGTTTCCATAGTTTAGCTATAGTAATTAGTGCTGTAATATATATGGAAGTACAAGTTTCCTTTCAAGTTAGTGTTACTTAATATTTTGGATAGAGGCCTAGTAGTAGAATTATTGGGTTGACTGGCAGATCCATGTATAACATTTTGAGACACCTCCATACTAATTTCTATAAGGGCTAGACCAGTCTTGTATTCCCACCAGCAGTGTAGGAGAATTCCTTTTTCTCCACATTCTCACCAACATTTGTTGTTGCTATTTTTTTTTAAGCACATGCCATGCTCTGTGGTGTAAGGTAGTATTCATTGTGGTTTTGATTTGCATTCTAAGTAATGTTCAACACTTTTTCATATACCTGTTGGCCATTTGCATTTTCTTTTTGGAGAAGTGTGTTTTTAGCTCTTCTGCCCATTTTTTGACTGGATTGTTTACTTTGTTTTTTGTGTCATGTGAGCTCCTTGTAGATCTTTGTAATCAGTTCCTTAGCAGTCTCTTTGTTTTGATTAATGTCTCTTTTGCTGTACAGAGCTTTTTTTTTAAGATCTGTTTATTTATGCATACAAGAACTGGGGTTCAGGCCAGAAGTGTGTGGGTTAGAGGATCTACCAGAGACAGTGTGGAGAATAGAACAGGCAGACCTACTGAAATACACTGCTGAAAGAAGCAGAAGACGAAACAGGAGAGGTCTGCTGTACCATGTGGGTCACCTCCCTTGCTAGGGATTGAACTTGTGCTGCAGTGGCTGTAGATAGCTTCATAGTGCTGCAACTTAACCCCTTGTGCCACCAGGGAGGCCCCCAGAAGCTTTATAGTTTGATGTATTCCCAGCTGTTTATCTCTTTCTTCACCTTCTTTGCTTTGGGTGTTGAGTCTTTGAAGATGTTACTGAGATGTATGTCATGTAGTGTTTTACCTATACTTTCTTCTATATATTTTATGTAGACCGTATTGAATTTTTGCCAATTGTTTAAATAATGTCCTTTATAGCAAAAGAAAATTTAACATGATGTGGTTTGTTCTGTTTCATTGTCACTTTGATCTTCTTTTATCGGGAAAATTTCCCAGACCTTTCTTTCACAAATTGATATATTTGAAGCATAAAGACCTGTGATTTTGTAGAATGTCCTTCAATTTGGATTTATATGTTTCTCTTGATAAGTTTCCTATGTCTTCA
Organism: Galemys pyrenaicus; assembly: GCA_019455555.1. Taxonomy (NCBI): domain Eukaryota; kingdom Metazoa; phylum Chordata; class Mammalia; order Eulipotyphla; family Talpidae; genus Galemys; species Galemys pyrenaicus. The sequence goes on from JAGFMF010011804.1 coordinate 43,365, forward strand.
CCTGGTCGCTCAGCTCTGCCCCCATTAGTTGGGTTGGAAAACCTGAAACTTCCTCTTTTTATAGATATTCCATAGTTACAGTCTGACTCAATGGGAATGACTTTTCCTACTTGTCCTGAGTTGAGGAATGGGATAATGGGCTTCTATATAACCACACATCAATCAGTCATTATATACAGAATAGACCTGCAAAGGAGTTGTGACTTTAAGGTAGAGGTCTTCCTTCAGCTAAAAATCTTTCCAAAGAAATATAAAATCTGAAAGCTGACAGCACAACTTTCCCAATACATTGGTGGAGTAAGTTGCTTTGTTCTGAAGGGGGGAATCTGTGTGGCACATCATGGTATCAGTGATATTCACCATAATGTTACAGCGAGTACTGATAATTTCTATATTTTGCATCTGTATATTTTCCAAAATGTTATATAATAGACATTTATGATACTTATAATTAGAAATTGATCAGTAGTTTTATTTTCATAGAGAAAATTGCTGCATTGGAGAAGAGATGCTTGTGGTCTTGGAACTTGACTATATCTTCAGAAGTAGTATGGCACAATGAACATTGATGTTGCGTAAAATTTGTTTCAAATCCACTCGGTTTTATGACCTTAAGTCTTAGTCCTCAATATCTAAGATTTTCAGATCCCTTGTTTGTAGTTGTTTGAAGGCTGAGTTTGTGGTAGAAGGGTGGCAATTAAGGAATAGATAGCTGATACCCATCTTGAAGGCATGTTGTAAATATGAAACCAAGAGTATTATTGCTAAGTGCCTGTCACATAGTAAGATTTTTCTAGGGAAGCAAAACTCTGCCTCCCTAAAATGTCTTTTTGGCAAAAACTTGATTTCAGAGAGGGGCTGGAAAATGTTGGTGGTAGCTGATTCTGATGTTTATATGTCTGCTTCTCTCTGTAAGGGTCCATTCTAAGAAGGCCTAATACTCTTTATCTCTTTCCAAAGAGGGAAGAAGTACTTTGGTTTTCCCCAGGGAATTCTCTGACTTTCCCTTTCTTCCCACAACCTTCCTTGCTCTAGCTAAACTATTTAATATGGCTTCTAGAGCCATGTGAGTGAGGTCATACTATGTCTCTTTCCTGCATATGGGAGGTATAGGTTATATTAAATCTTCTCTATGACTCTTTTGTCAGTTTGTCTGATTATTGATTATTTGCCAGCCTAGAAAATAAAACAGTGTTAACAGTATGATTTTATTTGCACCCCAACAATCTCAATAAACTGTAGTCATTACTTGTTAATTTAGTTAGATGATGTAGTTTGTTAAAGTGTCTAAATTTTGCCATTTATTTAAAAAATATTAGCTACATATTTGATATTTCCCTAGAAGTTCTCTCTCCACCAAAGGCCAGAAGAGTTAATAAATTGAACTTTTTTCAAAAGTGTTCAGTTTTAGAATCTCTCAGAAACAGAGGTAAGGCATTCATTCTCTATATATTTGCTTAACCCTTTATTTTCAACTATATGTTCATATATCAAATAAATGAACTATGAAAAGCAAAGTGAGATAGATTGTGTTCTGTCATCAAACAACTGTAGATTTAAAGGTATATAATTTTTCTTAGTTTTGTTCAATACTATACTTGAGTTTAAAATGTTCATTTAATAGCTTGTTTTAGACATAGTATAATCAACCATCTGTACATAATTTAAATCTTCATGACTACTTGTTGAAAAACTTGTATGAAAGCTCCATGTGGTCACTTACAAAAAAATGAGTTGAACACAACTTTGGTATACTGGGCAATATCATTTGCAATCAAAACATGCAAAATTCAACTGTGAATTTTTTTATACCATACTCTGCCATTTTTGCACCTCTTATGAGTGTTACAACCTACTTTTTATTGCATATATTATTTCCTTTAATGCATTTAATTCTAACTTTAAATAATTGACCTGATAAAAATAAAATTTTATATTGGTATCACTTTATTGCTCTATTTATCCAATGCATTCATAGAGTTCTTTAATCATATCTAAGGATTAGTGTTGGGAGATTGCTCATGGACTTTCAAACTTAGTACTATGTCTGAGAGTTTTACCACTTTTTAAAAATTACTAGACTGTAATATAAATTCTACTCAAATTGACTGTTGCCACAACTGAGAATTCAGAAGGACTTAGCAGTTATTTCAGTCAATCCACTGGGTTCTTTGTTCCAAAAACAGAAAAGCAAAACATAATTAAATTAAACGTGCAAAATTCTCACTCAGTTATTTGATATTATATTAAAATATAGGACATTTAGATGCATTTTAAATTTTTAATGAATTCTGGCAATGTAAGGGAAACATTGAGGAGAACTCTCCCAGCTAGTGGGTGATGCTCTTAATGAACTCTCTGGTGGAAGGAAGCCAATTTTCCAGATTCCGAATCCTCAAGGTCTTGAAGTGGGTGCTGATGGGTAACTGGGGCAGAGTTGGGGTTTCAACAATTGAACCACAGGTACTGATGGGAAATAGGTGAGCAGCTGGAGCTTTAGTAGTTAAATAGCTGGCACTTAAGCCATTGAACCACTTGCAAAGGGGTTGTGTTTGTGGAAAAGTTGCTAGCTTGCCAAGTGCAGCTTCACTTTGAACCTCATTCTCTGCTCAGCAGATACTGTCTGGGTTAGGACATATAGCATCTGGCCACATGCCAACATATAAATTCTCTCTCTACTCTCCTTTTTCTCACTCCCTATGTAAATAAATGCTGTTATTAGTGTTTCTCTCCTCGTGTCTGCTTTTGAGTCGTGTTCTTCATTTTTAAGCATGCAAGTGAGGACTTCCCAGCCCAGTCATCCCCTTCCCCCTGACTTTACCCCATTTCAGTAGCATAAATGCATAATATATAGATATATGCATAGTATATGATTTTGCTACCATTCATTTATAAAGGTTAATTTTATGGGTTAACTTGACTGGGCTATGGGGTGTTTCTATGAGGGTGTTTTTTGATGAAGATTAACATTTAAATCATTAAAATCATTAGAGAGTAGCAGATTGCCCTCCTTAATTGGAAGGATATTTATCCAAAAAAAAACTGAAGGCTTGAATTCAACAAAAAGACTGACCCTCCCCTGAGTAAGAATTTTTCCTGACTGTCCTTTTATATTATTTTTGTTGTGGTGATGGTGAGAATACTTAACATGAAGTTTGCACTGCTAACAAAATTCAAAATGTACAATACTGAATTGTTAACAGTAGGTACTATGTTATATGTCAGTAATACCTCATTAAAGTTATTTCAAAAAAATAGAAGAATTCCTTAATGCCTAAAAACTAACACATCAACTTTTTTTCTTGTCTTCAGACTCTAAATGAACCATCTGTTCTTCTGGGTCTCTAACTTACTGATCAACCTGCAGACTTTGGTATTTGCCAGCCTCCATGATAGAATGAGCCAAATCCTTATAACACATTTCTTTATATAGATATATCCACCCTATTGGTTCTGTTTTTCAGGTTAGCCCTCATTAACACACCTCTGCAAAGATTATTTCATTGCAATAATATAATTAGTCACATGCTGAGTGTTTATAATAGGCCATTCACTGCTATTCTGTGTGTGAAAGCCACCAAAAATTGTCATCTTCACAACCTTATGAGTGAGACATAGTTTATGGGCCCGATTTTATTTATTTATTTTTTATGTATACTTTAGCTCTTATAAATGTTTCGTTGATTTATAAGAGAAGCACTGGGTAGTTAATACAGCTTGTTTACACAGAGGACTTAATTCTGAAACATACTATACATGGCATTGGGAGTTGTGGCAAGAGAACTATAGCTTGCCTGCTGCAGACAACAGAAAGTCAGAAAGAGTAAGGGGAAAGTAGAGATGAAGGTGGCATTTGATTCTTATTATAAAATAAAAAAATATCATCTCATGAATCTTAACAAAGACAGTGTATTTCACACTCAGAGAACAGATGCCCAGCTACAATATTACAAGTGTTTTGACTCTAGTCCCGTCCCCAGTGCCTCAAAGAGCAGGCATGACACAGTTTGAACATGTTGCTAACAAAGGGATTCGGGGGTTATTTTTTGGTGGGACTAGCATGTTACTAAAGCAGTCTTTTGATATATGAAGAAAAAATTTAAAATCGAAATAAGACTAGATTTTTTTAAAGATTTATTTATGTATATGAGAGCTGGGGTACAGGCCAGAGGTGCAGGGAGGTGAGAGAATCCACGAGACATAGCAGGGGTCAGAACAGGCAGATGGACTGAAACACACTGCTGAGGGGAGCAGCGAGCACGGCAGGAGAGGCCTGCTGCGCTATGTGGGTAACCTCCCCAGCCGGCAGCAGGGATCGAGCTCATGCTGCAGTGGCTGCTGTTTGCTACATAGTGCATTCTTAACCCACTGCACCACCAGGGAGGGCCCCAAAATAAGACTAGATTTTAATCATACTTACAGCATTAAAGTCTTTGTTTTACAGAATTGCTTCTATGTGCCCATTTTTACAGAAGCTTGGCAAGTGTGAAGAACATAGAAAATGCTACACACTGTTAATAAGTATTGAAGCCTGTGTTCAAATCCAGCTGTCCCATTCTAGAGATAAGATGCTTAACAATATGTGTGACACTGTACTTCCTTACCCCTCAAAAAATTATAGCAGATAAGCTTAGGAGGAAGTATCCGCAGTCTACTGATCAAATGTCATCATAGGTCCTCCCTTTAATGGATATTAGTTATTGAACAGTAAGCTTGTGTTTGCTCTTGCCATTGAATTTGTGTTGTACCTTTAGGTTGAGAGTTTAAGCCATTCCTTGACTCAGCTATCTTCACAACAGCCCTGTGAAGAAAATATATTTCCTTTGTGAAAAAATTACTTCCTTTGTGAAATTGGCTCAAATATGAATGGCAATGATGGAGGATAAGAATAGAGACAACCTAAAGGAGGCATCACAAACGAGACACACAAGGAGGTCCGGTAGAAGGGATAAACAGGACCATAAGCCCAGCTATAGAAAGGTCCTAGGTGCCAGTGCCTTATCACAAGACATAAGGCTCTAGCAGGTATCAAATGCTGTAAGGCCTACTGGAAGAACAAACTTGAGGGTAAAGTTACAGAGATTGCCCACTGTGAAATCTGCAGTCTCTTTCTGGTTCTTAATAGTTGTCCAAAATTGGCAACAATCTAACCACTCACAAAGACGATCCCCTCCCTACCAAAAGAAGAAAATAAAACCTATAGCTGCCCCTACAAAGGGGCAGCTTTCTGCCCACTTGTGTCTACGCAACTTTACTTTTCTGCCCCCTTCTCTAATAAACCTGCTCTTTAAATATAACCAACATCTCTACCTCATGGAGAAACTTGCCTAGGAACTCACCACGTGTAGCTGAAAGGGGAGCTCTGGTGAAACCTTTCCCAGAGTGGACCCAAGAACTCCAACTCCAAACCCACTGACTCCAAAAACAACGTCAACAACACAAACTAAAGCTTCAAGGTAACTGAATCATGTATAGTATAATTTTATATTATGAGTAGGCTTAGTACATTTAATTTAACTAAGGTACAAACACTGGGTAATTTAGTCTAAGTCTAGAAATACAAGTGCAAGTATATCGCTAAATATTGAACTTCTAACAATGCATTGAATTGATCCTCAGTGGTCCTTCAAGGAAATGAATTCCTTTCCAATGCCACATAAATGGTTGATTTGTTTATATAATGTAAATAATCAACTGATCATTGGATGTCCACTACACCCTATTACAAACATCCCAAATGAATCTTTGTCATTATGATTTGGCAAGAATATAAAATTCTGGATAGTTCTCAGTATGATATAGTCAGGCAACTTGCATTTCTGCTTTCAACAGTTATGACTGTGAATAATTTAATCACTGCTCTATTTTGTGCCTAAGAGAAGCTTAAAATAACATAGATCTCTTCCTAACTCATTCTGTGCAAAGATGACATTCGTGTTGAATTTGCAAGTTTTTCAGGATCTTTGTTTTTCACTTTTAAAAACTGATATTGGCTACTGACTGGCCTATATTTCTGAATTACAGAGACGCGAAACAAAACTTTCTTGTATTTGAAACTGCTCTTACATACATGGACACATATGCATTTTATGATGATTAATAAGTTTAGTTTAGAAATGTATTCAGATTTAACACTTAAGTTAATAAAGTTATTTCATGATGGTAGTGTTTTCCTAAATGGATTGAAAATACATGGTAGTGTTTTCCTAAATGAATTGAAAATACATGGGCAATTCAGAAATTATAATCACCTCAGATACATTTCCTGAAAGCCTAGTAACATTTCTTTTAAGTTGAATAAGAGTTGGCTGCCTTGTTTACCACAACAGAGTCACCCTTAAAGGAAAGTTGGTCATCTAGGTGTCCTAGGCAAATATAGTAATGTATATCGTGCCTCAAATTTCTGTTAATTAAAACATATATCTTAGGCAGGTAGTAATTTTACTATCATCATTTTATATATTAAAGTTTGTAACAGTGTAGAGCATATTTGTTTTTCTTCAGAAGCACTTAGCCTACTTGTAGAGTATCTAATCACCTGTAAAGGGAAGGAGGTGTTTCTTTTTTTATTATTATTTTTCAAAGATTTATTTATGCATACAAAAGCTGGGGTACAGGACAGAATCACAGGAGTTGAGAAGATTCACCAGAGAAAGAGTGGGGAGCAGAACAGGCAGATTGACTTAAATACACTGCTGAGGGGAGCAGCGAACTAGGTAGGAGAGGTCTGCTGCGCCATGTGTGTCCCCTCCCTGGCCATGGATCAAACTAGCGCTGCTGTACAGTGGATGCTTCACAGTGCAGTGCTCAACCGGCTGACCACCAAGGAGGCCTAACGGGAGGAAGTGTTAACATGAATTGGTACATCATGAGTCCAAGATTGTCATTCTCTCTTCCAGTTTAAATTTTAGCAGTTCTTTGTTTAGGCTATGTGCACTTGCCTGAACTAACTTTGGGAACAACGACATGGAGTGCTCTGCCTGGCCAGATGCCAGCATTATTCCACATATGTGACTGGAGTCATGGCAAAATTAAATGGACTAGAAACACATAACATGGTTTCCCTATAGGAAAAAAAAATGAGCAATTAAGGGAAGAGAGAAGGAGAGGCTGGTAAGACAAGTAGTTGTAGAAGACCTGGTAGATAAAAGTATAAAGTTCGATTTAATGGACATATATTAAAGAAAGTTGAAGGAAGCGATAATAAAAGTAGAAGTAGAAATTAATGAATAGAAAAATAAATTCAAGCAATAAAATTGAAAAAGCTAATTCTTTGAAAATACTGATACGTGAACAAAACAAAACTTAATTCCTGGGAGAGAAGAACAAAGGCAAAATGACAATCATGGGACTAAAAAGGGAACATAAGATTAGATATGAGAAATCATAAAATATTAAATAATTTTGAAATTTTAGATAACATAGTATGTTGGACACCTCCGCCTCACATACACTTAACCTGCTTCTGTACTTCAATTATTGCCATCACAAACAGATTTACACAGACATCATCTAATAGTTGCAGCAACTTCATCTTAACTTCTGATATGTGGGAACCCATAGCTTGACTATGCAGTCCATAAGTAAGCAATATTTAATAACCCATGGGTCCATCCTAACCCATGAGGAGCAAGCATCATTGTGAACATGCAACCTATATAACTCTTGTAAAGTTGCCAGTTAAATCTTGCCCTAGTTGATCACAATGGTGATCGTCAATAACAGGGTCTTGAATAATGTTTTTGTTTTTTTTTTTCCTTTTTTCACCTCCTAGGATTCAATATATAGGATATAATACCAGACTTAAATTATTGCTAAATTTTCCAGGCAAATAAACTTATTAGAATGAAGTCATAAGAGAAAGTCTGAATAAACTGATCATCATTAAAGACTGAACTGGAATAAAAAAATCCTTACTCCCAGTCATTCTAAAGGTATCAAAACTAACTACATGTGATTTTTACTATACCTTCATGAAATAGATAATTCTTAATACATAATGTTTTTCAAAGTCTGGAAATAAGAAAAGATACCCAACTCATTTTATGAAATTATTAATATATTAAAAATGAAAATTAGCAAGGAAATTATAGCAGAAGAAAAGTATAGTCCAGTCTCTTCTGAAAATAATTACAGAAATACTAAGTATTAGAAAACTGAGAGAAATGTAACTACCTAATAAATTTGAAAGTTATTCAATAATTCAGTATTCAATAATGCAGATATCCTGATTCAATAATATTTAGGTGTAAAACAGAGAAATTTGTGCACATAATTCATATTTATTTGTAAAACAATAAAATTTGTGCACATATGTACAAGGTTGGTTGCTAAATCAATTTTCACAAAACCCCAAGACAGGAGACAAGTTAAATGTTTATCATGAGTGGATAAGTGATCATGTCCTGATGATTAAGGTGTATCTTTTTAATATCAACATAGATAGATCTCAAAAAAGTCATGTTGAATAAAAAAAGTAGGCTTCAGAATGATTTGTATGATAGTTAATTTTTCAAGGCAGCCCAAACAGTATTATATGATTTTTCATGAAAATACTTATATAAAAACATGTTGGGAAGGGTATATATCAAATTTATGATTGTCAGTGTTAATGAGTAGGGTGAGAGGGGAATTGGTGAGAGGAGTGATACAAAGTAACTTCAATTCTATCTGTAAAATTTTATTTATTTTCAATAAGAGAAAAGTTGTGCAATTATAGTGCTAATGTTTTTCTGGAATGTGGATAATTATACTTGTATTATCCTTTGTAATTTTCTGTACATTTTCATAATAAATTGCAACTCTACTGGCAGAAAATAGTTCAATATTGTATAGTTAAGCAGAAATTACAGGTCATTAAGATGAGGACTCTGTAGTCAATAGAAAATTGGACAAATAGGGCCTCCCTGGTGGCGCAGTGCGTTAAGCAACGTACTATGAAGCAAATCACAGCCACTGCAGCACGAGTTCGATCCCTGCGAGTTCGATCCCTGCGGCCGGCCAGGGGGGGACCCACATGGCGCAGCAGACCTCTCCTGCTGTGCCCGCTGCTTCCCCTCAGCAGTGTACTTCTGTTGATCTGCCTGTTCTGCTCCCCGCTCTCTGTGGTGAATCCTCTCACCCCCTACACCTCTGGCCTGTACCCCAGTGCTTGTATGCATAAATAAATAAATCTTTTAAAAAAAAAGAAAATTGGACAAATAATAAAAATATTTTAAATACAGAAATATAAGTAACTAATACATAAAATGAATACTTCATTAGTGACCAAGAAATGCAAATTAGAGTATCAATGATATCTCCTTTGGCTTCTTTAGCATAAGCCATTGAAATGTCTCTGTATTTATATGTATTTACATTTGTATATATGTATTGCATTTTGTCTTTTCTAATATATCTGTCTAGCTATCTAGCTTTCATCTATCTGCTATGTATATTGATCTATTTAATGCATTGTTAGTGAAGAAAACATATATACCATTGATGTAAATCCTTTCCTAAAAAAAATAGGGTATTTATTAAGAAATATCAAAATGGTTATTCTGTTTGCCTAATTTATCTTCTAGTAGGTTATAAAAAAAAAAACTTGTAGTATGTGAAAAGACATTTTTATTATGTAGCTAGTTCTAAAAGTAAAAAATTGAAAATAACTTAAATGACCTACAGTGAATTATTATTTTATATGTCATAATCTATTTTACAGTGCAATTGTATGCAGTTATTTACAATTAGAAATGTATCTACAGATAGGCAAATTTCCAAAATGTAATCTGATGTGTGAAAAATTTGTCATGAATGTAAATGCCATATAAAATATGCCTGCACACAGATGGACACACACACACACACACTAGTGGGAAATATTCTAAAATGTTGATACTTGTCATTTTTTCATTTAGGGGTAATAAAGATTTTTTATAATATGTTCTTTTCTGATATTCCAGATTATTTATAATGATTCCCTCTTTCTTTTAAGCATAGTAAAAAAGCCCTGCTCCTAAAATGTTAATATAATCCTTGTCTGTAGTAGTGCACATACTATGCAATATACATTGTTATTTACTGTTACTTTTTTAGATAGCTATCAACTATAACTACTACTGGCTAACTGGATTATTTATACAGTCCAGCACTGTATGTAGGGTTACTTAAGTCAAATCCATTTTCTCATTTTGTATATTCTTCTGGACAATGCTTAAATAATGCTACTAAGTGCCTTGAGTCCATTAACACTTTAAGGCTGTAAATAGTATTCAATTCTCCCTTTTACAGAAAGTTTACCTTTTAATTATCCATGGGAAATGAAATGAAATTTATTTGGTATTGGTAGGATCTCAGACATTTCCAAAGAAAGAGGTTGATAGTGCACTGAATTATGCTATAACCTATCAAATATTGGGATTGACCCTAATGTTTTCATGAGCTATTTGAAATTGCCTAACTGTGCTTGAAAGAAATATCTAACAAGGTTTGAGGGAATTATGTAAGACACTCAGAGAAATCTTCCTTTGTAACAAAGAAAGTAGGAGAATTTAAATGCTTAATATTAACACTTGTTTAGGTAAGTATTTAAAAATATGTCCTCAAGTGTGATAAAGTAACTATTACTATCTGATATTTGGGATATGACACAAGGAGAATAATGGGAAAGCCATCTAATGACATAATAAACATTTAAGAAATGGTGATAATATAGAAAGAGATGCCTCATTTACATACCATTCAAAATTGTATTAGTTTAGGGCCTCCCTAGTGGTGCAATGGATTAAGCAATGCACTATGAAGCAAACCGCAGCCACTTCAGCATGAGTTCGATCCCTGCCACCATCCAGGGAGGGGACTCACATAGCAAGGCAGACCTCTCCTGCCTCACCTGCTGCTCCCCTCAGCAGTGTGTTTCAATAGATCTGCCTGTTCTGCTCCTCATTCTGTCTCTAGTGAATCCTCTCACCTTCCCACACCTCTGGCCTGTACCCCAGTGCTTGTATGCATAAATAAATAAATCTTTAAAAAGTTGTATTAGTTTAAACTTTGTATATTAAAAAACTTTTTTACAGTATAATGTGCACTGAGCAAGGCTCCAGAAATGGGTATATCAATAAGGCATAATCTTTGATAATTTTGGATTGTTCTTGACTTCACTGGCTACCCCATTAAACTATATGTTCTCTGCAGAAAATTATGTTTCATTCCATTTAGTACATCACATAGTTCTTAGTACATAATAGGCACTCAGTAAATGTTTAATGAATAAAAATGCTGTCATATCTTATAGGTATCAGCTATTTATCCTTCTAGCCTGATTGATGTTCATTCATTTATATATCTGTGCCTATTATGTGCAAGGTTTTTATTTCAAAGCCTTAAAAGATACAAAGATGTGCAACATATGGAACTTTTCCCTCAAGGAGCTTATAAAGCTCCCTTTTTAGTTGGAACAGTTGGGAATATAAGACCTGTATAAAAATATCTATAATAAAAGCATGGGATAAGTGTCAGAAACTAGTGAAGAACTGGACAAATCAAATAGCCTTTTCTCAGTCCTCATTACCTTGACCTTTCTGCAACCTTCATGGGGCTTTAAAGGATGCAGAAATGGTTCTTTATTCAACACAAATGAAGAAATAGGCATTGTGGGAAATAAGATAATTTAGATATGAATCCTGCTGGCAAACATCTTTCATGTAGGTATGGAAATAAGACATTTACATAAATAACTAGAATGATAATGAAAAAATTGTTAAGTGCCATGAGAAAAGAACAGATAATAAGCTATGGGAAGTCAGGGAAAAGAGAGCTAATTTTGAGTTTTATTCTTATGGAATAGGTATTTGCTTTCTGAAAACTGGCCTCCAAGAAGTCTTTTTTTCCCTAAAGGTTTGTGGCATTGTCCCACTCATGGTTGAAGTTACTAGAAGTCTGGTTTTTGGATCTATGACATTTTTTCTATTTTTGAAAAGGGCTCATTCATGTGTAGAGGCAGGAGTAGGAGGAAATCAGGATTTCTTCATAAGTACAGCCCCTACTGGGGGGAGATGAATCCTTTATGGTGTAAACAATTACTTCTTTCCTGTGTGTGAGGAAAGAAAATAATATGGGGACTCCCTGGTGGCGCAAGTGGTTAAGTCTCAGCACTATTAAAAAAATCCAGTGCCACTGTAGCAGGAGTTCGATTCCTGGCCAGGGAGGAGACCCACAAGGCATAGCAGACCTCTCCTGTCTTGTCTGCTGCTCCCCTCAGCAGTGTATTTCAGTAGACCTGACTATTCTGCTCCTCACTCTGTCTCTGGTGAATTCTCTCACCCACCACCTCCCCCACCTCTGTACCTCTGGCCTACACACCAGCTCTTGTGTACATAAAATAAATAGAATAAATCTTTTTTAAAATGTAGCTGATATAAAAATCAATGTAGTGAATTTTATAAATTTCATATGGAAAGTCTATTTCATTGCTTTATAATTACCATCCATATTTATATTCTCCGTATAGGATTCTGTACATAAGGACACAATAAGAAAAAAGCAAAGAATATTTTAGACTAGCCAGGTTAAAAACAGTTACCATTTGGAGCAGAAATATCAAATCTTTTTGGAAACATAGCAAGCCAGAGATTGAAAGCAGGTTAGTTTGCTTCATTGTCAGAAATTATCCCCTGAACATAACACTTTTCTGAGGGTGGGTGGTATTTTGAGTGTAAGAATTGGTCAGACTGGCTATTAGCTGTGCAGAAGGATTGAATTTTGCAAAAACAACATCTGGCATGATTAAACTTGACTGCCAAGGTAGAGCCAACAGTGAAGGATAAGAGTGTAATAAAATTTTACTCATGTAGGCAGAACCACTCTACCAGAAATAGCAAAGTGAACCCGAAGAAAGGTAATGTGCATATAATTCAGTCTAAAAAGTCTGTGAGACCGATATGTTACATTATTTTGGAAAATTTCCAGAACCATGTGACAGAGTCTTTTCCTTAATAAATTCACTTGTTAAAAGTTCAAGGTTTTATTGGAAGGAATGGTGTTGACAGATATTAATGCATAAGGCCTGTGGGTTTATGAAATAAAGCACATTTATATTTGAACACTAAAAGGCAGACTAGCAGTGGCCACAGAATGTGTATTTCTATGCTCTGCATTGTCCACTGTCTCTTCCTTATGTTGGGTATATAAACACGTAGCATAATTGTGATAGCTGTTCATTTGAGAGGTATCAGCCATGATCTTTAAAATAGCGTAAAGTATATTTTACTCATTTTGCCTTTTAAATAATGTTTGAAAGTTGAATATCAAAACTATTTTAACTAATTGGAAACTGTAAAACTATGGCATTAACCAAAAGTTCCCTTTGTGTTTTGACATTTTGAAAACTTTAGCGATAGGAGTAAAATGTAAGACTAAAATATATAAAACATATAAATAAAATATAAGACAAAATATAAGTAGTTATTGTATATTTTCTTTGACTCTGTGTTGAGGTACTTTCAAATTTGTTTTTATGAACTTAAAAAAATTTAAGGCTTTGTAACTTTGTGTTTTACCATCTTTAGAAAATCACTTAGTATCTTTAGATTTAGTTTCCCCATCTATCCAATAATGGAACTGTGAAATAATAATGTATAAGGCCTTTTGTAGTTGTAACATTCTGTAATTCTGTGCTCATATAAATAATACAGTGCCCCAACCCCTCCTTATATACAGCTTTACACTCTATGGTTTCAGTTTCCTGTAGTCCCTATGGTATGAACATACTAAATGGCAAAGACTCCAAATATAAGCAGTTCATAAGTTTTAAAGGGTCCAGTTCTGAGTAGCATCCTGTCCTGTATGTTTATTATTCCTTTGCTTAGTATATCAACACTATATACACTGCCCTCCAATTTATCTCTTATTTAGTTGTTTTTATATTTATTATAATTCTGTTTTTTCACTAGTTATTATTAACCTCTTACTGTGTCCAGTTTATAAATTAAATATTATAATAGGTAAATGTGTATAGGAGAAACATAGTATATATAAGATTTTTTGGTTTCAGGCACCCATTAAAGGTATTAGAAATAATTCCCCAAAGTAAGGGTGCACTACTCTACTTTTCTTATTTCCACAAATATCTTATCTTTGAGATTAAAGAGCATTAAATTGGAAGCTATATCCCAAAGTAAAGGTATTGTTTCTTTAATCCTTAAAAAAAGAATAAAAGGGATAATTGTGGTATAATTCTCCCAAACCTGAAACTGTACTACAAAGCTGGTGGTGCAGCAGTTAAAGTCTCAGTGCTATCAAGCTATCACCAGCCACTGCAGCATGAATTTAATCTCTAGCCAAAGAGATCTCTCCTATCTTGCCCGCTGTTCCTCTCAGTAGTATATTTCAATAGATCTGCCTGTTCTGTTTCCCACTCTCTGGTTAATCCTCTCACCCACTCACCCTGCACTTCTGGCCTACACCCCAGTGCTTATATGCATAAATAAATATTTTTTTTAAAAAAAAGTGGTAGGAGACAAAGCACTGCTTAAAAAAAAAAAAACAGTATGGCACTGGAACAAAACCAGAAGCATAGAAGGGAATAAAATTGAGAGCCCAGAAATAAACCCATATCTATATGGACAGTTAATATATGAAAAAGTAACCAAGAACATACATTGGAGAGGAAAACATCTTCAATAAATTGTGCTGGGAACACTGGACAGCCACATGCAAAAGAATTAAAAACTACAGCACAGTCTCTGACTATAAACAAAAATTTTAACATGGACAAAAGATTGATTATAAGATCTGCACACATAAGATACATAGAAGGAAAAATAGACAAAACATTCTACAGCATAGGCATCTATCTGTGATATCTTTGCATTTTTGTCCCCAACAGCAAGAAAAACAAAAGGATATAAATAACTGGGATTACATCAAACAAAAAAATCTGCACATCAAAAGAAACTATCACTGGAACTAAAAGACAATCTACTGAATGGGAAAAAAATGTGTATTATTTACTAGATAAAAGACTATTATACAAAGTCTACAAAAACTCAGCAAAAGGAAAACAAAGTGCTCAATCAAAGAATGGACAGAAGAGCTAAATAAGCACTTCTTCAAAGACATACAGATGACCAAAAAGGACATGAAAAATTGCTCATAATCACTTATCAGAGAAATGTAAATCAAAACCATAGTTAGGTACTACCTCACACCTATGAGAATGATCCATATCAAAAACACTAGAAAAAACAAATATTGTCAAGGATGTGGAGAAAAAAGAACCCTTGTACACTGTTGGTGGGAATGTAGACTGGTACAGCCCCTATGACTAACAGTATGGAGGTTTTTCTTAATATTAAAAATAGATCTTCCATGTGATCCTGCAATTCTACTCCTAGTTATGTAACCAAAGAAAACAGAAACACTAATTTGAAAGAAACCTGCACTCTTATGTTTACTGCCACACTGTTTACAATAACCAAGATAAAGAGGCAACGTAGGTGGCCAAGGATGGATCAGTGGATTAGGGAATATTGTGTTGTATATACACAGGATACTACTCAGCTATAAAAGTAAGATAAACTCTTGACCTTTGTGACAACATGGATGGGACTCAAGGGGATTATGCTAAATTAAATAAATCAGAAGACGGACAAATGCCACATGATGTAACTTATATATCAAATATAGCGAAATAAAGGATCAGATAAAACCAAACCAATAATAAACCCTAGAAATCTGACTATAGAATTGAGCCTACCACAGCAGGGAGGATGGGAGAGAAAAGAGTGCATAGGGGACACAATGGACTGTGTTAGAGAACTATGGGTACCTTTTTGGTGGGTGTGGTGTGTTAATATATAGATGAAGTGTTAGTGTTGGTCCTATACCCCTGAATCATATACAATGTTGTAAATAAATGTTACCCTGATAAAATAATAAATGCCTTAATTCTTAATAACTAAAATATGTTATAATATTTATTACAACATGCTGAATGTCAAAAGAAACAGAAGAGCTTTTTAGGGTACACCAGATACTTGAAAAATGTCATTTTGTGCAGCATCATTTTGTTATAATTGTTGATCAGAAAAAAATACCAGCTATCATTGAACTAAATAATGTTATTGGAGGACTTACTTTCATTATATGTCATTTTGTTTAAAGTCACAATTTGCAAATACCTATGGACAACCTTGAGTGAAGACTTACATTAGTCTAATGGCCTTAAAGGCAAACACAATATCTGCTAAGTGGATGAATGGATCAAAAAATATATAACTGTGACTTAAATGTTTGCCTTTGCTTATTTGACAGAACTTGCTCCCTCTTTTATTTTATAAATTGTATTAAATGAAGTTGTTGATATGAAAAGTCTTTGAAACTTTAATCATGTTACATAGTAGTAAAGGTTTATAATTATTGTTTCTCATAATGAATTAAAACATTTGAGTTGCCCGAAGTTTGGAGCTTTGTTTCTCCTTAGTCAGGGACTACTTTCTTAATAATATCATTAATTAGGGCCCACCCTGGTGGCGCAGTGGAGTAAGCAACACACTATGAAGCAAACCACAGCCACTGCAGCACGAGTTCGATCCCTGCTGCCAGCCAGGGAGGCGGCATGGTCCCCAGCAAACCTCTCCTGCTCCACTCAGCAGTGTGTTTCAGTTGATCCGCCTGTTCTGTTCCTCCACTCTGTCTCTGTTGAATCCTCTCACCTCCTGCGTGTCTGGCCTGTACCTCAGCTCTTGTATGCATAAATAAAATATTTTAAAAGTTTTAAAAAATATATCATTATTGCCTTTTAAGTTTTCTTGTAACAAATTAAAAAAAATTCCATGCCTCAATTTGAAAGATCGTTAGAGACAAATTTAGATGGCTTTCAAAATTTTTGCCATTTGAATAGAAGAATTTATATAATATATATTAAAGAGGTATTTCATTGTTTTTGCTTTTTTAGGATAATTTAATGTGAAAACCATCTAATTCATTCAACTTGTCAATATGCTTCCCTAGAAACCATGCAATAATTAGGCTTTCCTAGAAATAAAACTACTGAGATTTTAGCTACTCTCCAGTTGCATGAACTGTCAAATACGAATGGCTTATGAGGTAATTATAGTAAAATTATGCAAATGTGCTAGTCATTGCTGATAGAAATTAAAGAATCAAAGCAGCTCTATGGAACTTCAGGAATCTTATTGTATTAATCTGATCAAAAATGAATATGCAGGTGCCTTTCTGATGGTGCAAGGGGTTAAGCACCACATCTGCAGACACTGCAGCACGAGTTCGATCCCTGGCCAGGGAGGTGGTCCATATGGCATAGCAGACCTCTCCTGTCTCGCCCACTGCGCCCCTCAGCAGTGTGTTTCTGCCTGTTCGGTTTTCTACTCTGTCTTTGGTGAATCCTCTGGCCTGTGCCTCAGTTCTTGTATGCATAAGTAAATAAATCTTTTAAAAATGAATATGCATCCCAAAACATAAAACTTTATAAGAATGTATAAGAATTATATACATCAATAATTTTTAATATTCATATTGCATTTAAATATTTGTATGATTATCATTAAATATTTTAATATATTGCATGTTCTTATATAATATGTAAATATATATATACCTATCTCCATCACAATTTTAATAATACATGACTGTTTGGCAGTTAAGTTTTGAGATTATAGGGCTGATGATATTATCAGCCAATAGACCTTTGGAGGTTTGACACATTTCATCCCTTATAAATTCTCACTCATATCTTGATTACTGGAGACTAATTAATATATTTAATACTGTGTCATTATTCCAAGTCAATCAGATCATTCTGCTTTTAAAAACTTATATCATGAACACAAACTCATCAGTTGAATATCTCACTTTTCAGAAGTATGCTTTTTATTTCAATACTAGATACTGTATTTCAGCAATAAAGCTTTCAATATTTAATAGATTTATCCCTCTCTCTTTAAAGAAGGGTCTTCCATATCATTACTGGATAAAATCACATGTCATAAAGCATTACTTTGAAACTCAGGTCACTTTGGATAAGGTTAGTCATTTTAATATATTTGGATTACTTACCAACAAACTTTGAGGAGGAAAACTCTGTTCTATTTATCTTTTTTAGTTTTTTGCTTATAATATTTACTCAGTATATGGTATTTACATATAGGAACATTATTTCCCAATTAGTAAGAACTCTCTTGAAAGTAAAAGAAACAATTCAAATGAGCAAGAGAGTAAATAGAAATTTATGTTTTTAAATTAATGAAAATTCCAAAAGTTATTTTTGTTCAGGTAATACTGGTTTGGAAGTCAATATTGCAGGGCACTCTCCTTCTCTCTTTTATATTAGTCAGGGTTCACCAGAAAAACAGAACCAAAAGAATCAGTCAATCTGTCTCTCATCCACCCATCCATCCATCCACCTGTAATCTATCTATCATCTATCTATCTTCTATAACTTATTTATCTTTTGATCTATATAAGAAAATATTTGTTTAAGTTGGTTCATACAATTATGGAAAAAGAAATCCCAAATCTGCCACCTGCAACTAGGAAAGCTGGTGTTGTAATTTCAGCAGGTAGTATAATTCAGTCTGGGTTCAAATGCCTGAGACCCAGAGGAGTCACTGGTATAAATTCCAGTTCCAGTCCAATAACCAGGAACACCAGTGTCCAAGTTGCAAAGAATATAGATGTTACAATTTAAGCAAAGAAAAAATAATAGCCTTTCCTCTCCTTTATAATTTTATTCAAATTCTCAAGGTAATAAATAATGCCCACCTGCATTTGGTGAGAAAAAAATGTATTTTACTCTTTCTACAGATTCAAATGATGATCTTTTCCAGAATCATCCTCATAGATATACACCCAGTTATCTGAACATCCTTTACCCCGTTTGTCACATAAAGTTAACCATTTATTTAGTATGTGTGTGTATGTGTATATACATATATAGATAGATAGATGTACTCATACATGTATAACACATATATACACTATATATATACACAATAATATATTTCTGTCACCATTTTTCAATTCTTATTATCACCCTGGTTTCATTCTTTCCATCCAGAGACAGATTTTCTACAAATGGAGGGAATATTACCACAAGCAATTAAGCAATTCCACATCTAAAGGAAGGAATTTGGGCCTCCCTGGTGGTGCAGTCGATTAAGTAATGCACTATGAGGTAAACCACAGCCACTGCAGTACGAGTTCGATCCCTGTTGCCAGCCAAGGAGGGGACCCACATGGAACAGCAGACCTCTCCTGCCGTGCCGCTGCTCCCCTCAGCAGTGTTTCAGTCAGTCTGCCTGTTCTGTTCCTGGCTCTGTTTCTGGTGAATCCTCTCACCTCCTGCGTGTCTGGTCTGTACCCCAGCTCTTATATGCATAAATAAATAAAATCTTTTTTTAAAAAAAAGGAAAGAATTTGGGCATTTTAGCTTGTTTGCATATCCATCCCTGGAAATAATTGCTGTGTTAATAAGAGGAAATTTCCAGATTACTTTTATCATTCCCACTACTTGGTATTATCAGTCTCTTGGGTTTTATCTGTTTTAATAGGTTTTTCATGCATACACACATACACATGCATACACATGTATGTAGATCATTGATAGATATTTTAAATAATTTATATATGGTGGATTTTCTTTTTTTATTGAAACTGTCAAAAGGGACTTATTTAACATATTGACATGATGTATTATTTTGATAAATTGCTTAGAATTGCATTTCCAAGATAAAACTTATTTGATCATTTTGAGTGATTATTTTATTGAATTATCTTTTCCAGGATTTTACTCAGCATTTTTCACCTCTGTTCTAAAATAAAAATATTCTTTAAAAAAATACAACGATCAGAATTGCATAGCTCTTCTAAAAGGGTTTTAAAAGAAATAAAAAGTTCTTAGCAAGTGAATTCATCTGACCATAGGGAATCTTTGGACATACCAGCTTTAGTTCTTAAAATATCCAAATTTAGAATAATGGTGAGACCTAAAGGTCTATGATATGAATGTTTCTTCCAAGATATTTAAATAGCACTGTTCAGGTAGTTTTTGGAAATATAAGACTAACCACATTGTTGAAGGTAAGTGGGAAGAGTGCGACAGTGTGGCAGAAAAGGAATAGGAAGAAACTATTTAGAGATTACAAATTACTAAAAATGGGCATCCTTGGTGACGCAGAGGTTAAAGACACAGCACCATTAAGTATTACCAATCACTGCAACTCAAGTTCAATCCCCTACCAGAGAGCTAACCCACATGGTGTAGTAGACCTCTCCTATCTGGTCTGCTGCTCCCCTCAGCAGCATATTTCAGTAGATCGCCTGTTCTGCTTTCCACTTTGTCTCTGGTGAATCGTCTCACTTCCCTGCACCTCTGACCTACACCCAGTTCTTGTATGCATAAATAAATCCTTAAAAAAAAACACAAATTACTAAAAATGGATCTACCACATGGCCCAACAATTCCATTCTTCGGAATCACCATAAAGGACACAAAAATTATTAATTCAAAAGAAAACCTGCGCTCCTATGTTTATTGCAGCACTATTTGCAATAACTAAGATATGGAAGCAACCTAAATGCCCCAGAACAAATGACTGGATCAAGAATATGTGGTATATATACACAACGGAATACTACTCAGCAATAAAAAAGATAAATTAAGGTTTCCCTGGTGGCACAAGGGGTTGAGTGCCACACTGTGGGGCTTCCACTGCTGCTGCAGTGCAAGTTCAATCCCCAGCCAAGGAGGGGACCCATATGGTGCAGCAGACTTCTCCTGCCTCTCCCACTGCTCCCCTCAGCAGTGTGTTTCAGTTGATCTGCCGTTTCTGCTCCCCACTCTGTCTCTGGTGAATCCTCTCACCCCTACCCCGCCATGCCTCTGGTCTGTACCCCAGCTCTTGATTGCATAAATTAATAAATCTTTAAAAAAAAGATTAATGCCATTTGCAGCAAGACGAGTAGAGCTGGAAATAAGGCAGAAGGAAAAAGAAAAATATCAGGGTTTCACTTATAGGAGGAACATAAGAAAACCATACAAGGGATTAGGGGAAAAAAAGGCAAAACTAGGAGGCAAACTATATATTGGAGCCATTCGGAGGGGGAGTGTAGGGGACAGGAATTAAAACAAGAGTGAAAAGCACAAGGGAACGGGTGTCATCATGGTGCTAATTTTATGGGGCAACATCTGAGAGTAGAAATCAGACACAGCAAAAATGAACAACGATGTAAAAAATACATATAAAAATTTCAAAAAGAAGCTATTTAGTGATTATACTAGCCTGTACTGAAAAGACTTTTAGGATGATAGGCAGCTTTCAAATGTATAAAGGTTCTGTGAACCTCTGGACTGTCCTGAAATTATATACTTTGGTGTTTAAAGTGATTTTTTACCTACATATTCAATATTATATAAATTTCAAATACACTTGACATATCTTTTGACAAACTTTTACCATCCTAATAAAAATAATACAATCAAGAGAACATATAGATTATATATATGTATATATATATATATATATATATATATTTCAGTACAAACCATTAGGAAAGGAGAGTCTTAGGTTTGGGAAAAGTCAAAGTTGATGATGAAGTCGCTTGTGTGAAAACTTTTGAGGACTGATCAAAATCCAAGTCAAAGCTTTGCCTGTGTGTGTTTGTGCCCTTGTAAGAAACATTTCCAAAGTCCACATATCTCATTCTTTTGGAGACTCAGCAGGACAAGGTGCTTAGATAAAACTCAATGGTCATGATTCTGGACTTACAGCCCTCAGCCTTGCTCCTCACCTCTTTTATCTCTCAGAGTGACCTTTCCTTCAATCTTTTACACCTGCTGTTCTTAGAGCGCCTCCATAGAGAAATGTGAAAGGAAGACTATAGTTTAAAATTATACAGTTTTTGGTAGAGAAATGTGCCCGTAAGTTGATATTTTAACTTTAGTGATATTATTTCTTGTGTTTGCTATTCTGTGATTACGGGAATTAGCAATTATTTTATGGACCGCAGCCACTGCAGCACGAGTTCAATCCCTGCCGCCGGCCAGGGAGAGGACCCACATGGTGAGGCAGACCTCTCCTGCCTTGCCCACTGCTCCCCTCAGCAGTGTGTTTCAGTCCATCTGCCTGTTCTGCGCCCTGCTCTGTCTCTGGTGAATCCTCCCACCTCCCACGACTCTGGCTTGTACCCCAGCTCTTGTATGTATAAAAATAAAAATAAATCGTTAAAAAAAGCAATTATTTTACTTTGCAGTATGAGAAGATAATAACTGATATCTTTTTAGTTTAGCACATTTTGAAGTTTAATAAATAATTGTTGAATAAATATAAGAATGATTGAAACAAAAAAAATGATTGAAACAATTTTATATTTTATCAGAATGATCTAATTGTATAATTTAAAACTACTATTTCAAATTGTTTTAAATTTTAAACTAAATTACAATTGTGTAATTTAAAGTGATGTGTAAGTAAAATATGAAAAAAACTTACCTATTCTAAACAGATAACTGTATGGATTTCTTCTTTCCTGTCTCTTCTAATTTAGTGTTCTGTCATTTCTTTACCTTTTATAAGCAATGTTGAACATTTTTTCATGTCTGTAGGCTATCTGAATATCTTCTTTAGAGAAGGGTCTGTTGAGGTCATTTGCCTATTTT
Organism: Galemys pyrenaicus; assembly: GCA_019455555.1. Lineage (NCBI taxonomy): Eukaryota > Metazoa > Chordata > Mammalia > Eulipotyphla > Talpidae > Galemys > Galemys pyrenaicus. The sequence goes on from JAGFMF010011804.1 coordinate 66,022, forward strand.
TAATTGGGTTGTTTCTTGGTTGTTGAATTGTGGAAGAACTTTATAAATATTTGAGATTAACCTCTTGTCTGATTGTGATATGAAAATATTTTTTCCTATTCTGTAGACTGCCTTCTTGTTTTTGTAATAGTTTCTTCTGAGTATAAAACCTTTTCAGTGTTATGTAGTCTCACTTGTTTATTTTTGCTTTTGTTTCCCTTGCTGTCAGGGTTGTATTCCCACATACACGTCTGTGGTAGTTGTCCTATAGTGTGTCCCTTATGTTTTATTTTAAGTAGTTTATGACCTCCCTGGTGGTGCAGTGGGTTAAGCAACGCACTATGAGGCAAACCGCAGCCACTGCAGCACGAGTTCGATCCCTGCTGCCGGCCAGGGAGGGGACCC
>JAGFMF010011805.1:7311-28649 GCA_019455555.1 Galemys pyrenaicus
GGAAGGAAGGAAGGAAGGAAGGAAGGAAGGAAGGAAGGAAGGAAGGAAGGAAGGAAGGAAGGAAGGAAGGAAGGAAGGAAGGAAGGAAGGAAGGACAGAGGACAGGTAACCATTTGCCTGGTGATCTGTCAACACTAAGCAGCCAGAGAAGGGGGTCTTCTTATCCCACTGACCCCTACCAGTATGGAGATGTGCATGGTGAATGTGGGACCAGCAAGAGGACCTTGTCCCCATACATACTCAACCCAGGAGTTGGCTTAATACCCAAAAGAGATGCATAACTTCAACAGAAGACGTCAGATGGAATGGAATTTGCAATGTTATAGTCACATAATTTGGCAGTGAAAATTCACTACAGACTAGGGCAACAATTGGATGGATTACAAAAATATCATATGGGAAAGAAAAGAAATGAGGACAATCAGGCATAGTATCTGATGTCATGAATAGAAAGTCAAACAACAACCAAAATTATCTATAATATTAACAGTCAAAGCATTGGTTAAGTAAGGGTTGGAGAAGTGACGAGAGAACAGGTGATCTCTTTTGTTCTTCAGCATTACCATTTCAACCTGATTTGTAATTGTTAGATTCTATTCATTTTGTGATTTATCCATAATACATGATATGTTTCATTTCTTTGATGCACGTAAAAATTAAATTTAAAAAGGTTTAAAAAAGTATCTATTGAAGCATTTTGTATGCAATGCAAGAAATGGATTCTGTGCACTGGTAGTGTAACATTTAAATAAATACTAAAGTCAAACAATGAATATGAACGAACTGTAAAATAAACTACAAACATGTACAAAGAAGAGTGAATTCTATAAATGTAACATGAACTGAAGGAACATTCAGCTAAATGTCTGAAACATCTAGAAACTCACTGTTTCTTCTTCATGATCTTTGTCAAGCAGGTTGAAGGTTCTGGAAGTCCCGGTCACCAAATCAGACAGGTTTTCAGTTGTCACCGAGGTAACAGCACACGCTGGAGTTCGTAAGGTGCTCTTAGGGGACGGGACACAGGACGTGCTGACCACAGCTCTGAGCTGTTACTCAAGAACGATTCAAACTCTCAAAAGTAAAGACTGATTTACTTATCTGCAAAGGTTTGAACTTATTGTTAAGTACGTATCATAGGTCTATAGCTGCAGGCTGGTGTTATCCACACAGAGAGGGGAATCAGCCTCTCACCCCCTAATTTATGGGTCCTTATATACAACAACCACAAAGGATCTCAAAATCATTCCATGAAATCCCTTTTAACAAGGGGTAGTGTTACATCTATAACAGCAAATACGATAGAAATGATAATATGATAAAACGACAACATGTAGCGACCACAGCATGACAGAGCGATAGGGAATCCGAGTCCCTGGGACCAGCCATGGCCATGTGACAGGGGATGGAGCTGGGGCAAACAGGTTTTCAGGGAAAACAAACGTGATTTAGTGAGCACTGATGTGTCCAAAATGCGTTTCATGCTTTTAGCTGCGGGAGATCAGGGGGAGGCCTGAGCGCGGGTGAGAACTCACCAGACAGAGCTGAGAAAAGGTGGATTTATTGAAACGCACCCCTGAGGTGGGGGAGGGAGGCGGTGAGGCTCTTTGACCTCTGTTTTCGCAGCTCTGTAACCCGGGCCCAGTCTAGTGGTCATCGTGGTCATCGCCGGGCCCTGGTCTCCGCACTGCCCTTTGCCCCAGAAAAGCGCCCTGGCTCCGCCTCTGTGTCCAGCCCTGGCTGGTCCTTCTGCTCATGGGTCAGTTATGGCCTGTCCGAGGCCGCCTCGCCCTCCCTCAGCTGCTCGGTCTCAGACCTGCCTGCGGGCCAGAGCGGGGTCGCTTTTCAACCTACCAACCTTACCCAGAGGCTTTTCAGATTTGCAAAGAACTCTGCAGACTGCAAGTGTAAGGAACGATTCCGTCACAGATTATGGGGAGGTAGCTGAGCAGAAGAGTCCGTGATGGAGTCACGGGGTAACGGGGCCAGGGAGAGTTAAGATCAAAGGATCTGGTTTCATAATTGTTGTCCTAAGAGGTTTTTAATTTTCTTTTTTATATCTATTTTCTTACACACTTGTTCACTTTCTGACCCCCCGCTGCCCCATGATCGTCGCTGCGGCTCTGCTCACCCTCGTGTCCGACCCCAGGTGCCCAGTCTGTGCCCCCAGACTTCCAGCCACGCTGACTGCCCCTTTGTTGTGACCCGGACCCTGTGAGAGCGTCTGTGTGACTGAGCCGCCACACAGGACGCCTCAGGGATACTCGAGCACAAGGGACATGATCACCTAGAAGGGAAATGAAGGGACCGCAATTGTTTCACATTTTCCTTTTACAAATTCATTTTCTCACAAGATATAAGGACAGCACGTTCCTGTGGCTACTGTGGTGGGTAAGACGATCCTTCAGGAGTCCACACCCTCCCCCTGAGCGCCCTGCAGAGCTCCGCGGAGGACACCAGCAACACTGGACTGCGGTTCACTGGGCAGTGCCCTGTGGGTGGGTCACAGCCGCCCGGCCCACACACAGGCCCCCGGCCCCCCGGCCCCAGACAGCTGCTGTGTCTGCTGGGGGCAGCTCACGCACCTGAGAGCTCAGCTCCAGACAGAACACCTTTAACAGACAAATCTGAGCTGACGCTGTGGTTTGACCCGCCCGTCCCTGACCAGCTGACAGCACCCGAAGCAGCCAGACCACAGAGGGTGCGACACAGACACTTTAAATGTCAGTGCAACCCGGGCTGTGTGTACACAAATGCAGCAAGCAGCCGCAGCTGTCGTGATAAATGCACAAAACACGTCATCATTAATCATGTACTGTCCTTGCACTTTAACAGGGAATTACTACGGGGAAAGCACAGAATATGCTTATATTCAGACATAAATGTATATAAAATTTTATTTTCCAAGTTGTAATCATCTAGGTCATCTCTTTTGCTCATAATTGAATTATTACATGAGTTTTTGTGAATCACTGGCAAATTATGAATTTTTTCCTATATAGCTGTGTAAGCATTTAAATGGCTTAGCTTTTTAACTCTGTTATTTAATATTTTACAGTTCCCATAAAAGTATTTTTCTAATAATTTTAATAAAAAGTATTAGAGAGGGGTGGAAGAGAATTCAATAAAACAAGGTAACTTTATAAATATCTGAATTTCAATGGGGGGGGAAAAGAAAATTGACAAATTGTCTGATCACTCACAGACACTGAGAGGTTTCCAGGGTTCCTAAGTCTCTTCAGGGCAGTCCCATCTGTTCATACTGATAGATTCTCTCCTGATAATTTTTCAAAATTCTGACTGGTTGTTTCACATAGTCCTGTCTCATGCATCTGGTATGATTAGAGCACGCCGGATTCTCTCTCTCTCCCCTTGTCTTCACGGGCACCACTCCCAGCCTCAGCAGCACGGTAGAGGGCACACTGGTCCCTCAGCTCCATGCAAAATAGTGAAACATTTAAAGATGAGGTGACTATCGGGAAATTGCCTGTCACTACCAAATATGGATCTCATCAAGGTGATGTTTCACTAGGTCAGATCAGAGATATATTTTGTTTCCATTTGTTACAGGGTAGGGTGAGGGGTACCCTAGGAACCCCGAACCTGCATGTCTTTAATGTTTCTGCCATCCGCTGCATAAAGACAAAACATACCCTAGTACATGAACTCTTCAATACAAAAGAACAGTAATACAGTTAGTGTGCAATAAAGAGAAGAGAAATAACACAGTTTTCAAGTCAAGCACCAAGAGTTACCTTCTCCCATTTTCTAAATGTCCAGCCACACAGGGTTGGCCCAAAGCAGGGCTGCTGAGGCCCCGAAGCTACCTCACTTCCAAGGTACCATTTGGTGGGGCCCGCAGGAAGGGGCAGAAGGGCCATGCAAGTTAGGAGGGAAGAGAACAAAGTCAAACAAAACACAGGCAGCCACTGTTCACCTCCCCACAGCCGCTCACCCACTTCTGTTTCAAGCGTCTCCTTCCCTGTCCCCCAAGTCCCTGGTGCAAGTCCAAGGCCAGAAGCAACACAGTGTCTTCACCTGGTTCTCTGCTCCAGGTGCCTCCTCCAGGTCTCCTTGCTCTCCCTCCTCCCCAGCCTCCTCTCCAGCTCTCCTCCCTGCCCAGCTCCTCCTTCCTCAGGTGGGGCAGGCACCCTCCCCTCTCCCAGGGAGGATCCTGTCTCATACTCTCCAAGGCAGTGGGCAGAACCAGAAGCTTCTTAAGAGCCACTTTGTGGTTTTGGTTGGTGACCCAAGTAGCAACTACCTATTAGTGCTCTCAGCTGCACACCTGTGGTCACTGTCCTGCTCTGGTCAGCGGAGCTTGGCCTGTCCCTGTGCTCCCTTGTGGGCACTGCTGCCAGTTTGCTGTGAGAGGCTGTGGGCACACAGGGCAGGGCAGGACTCTCCCTCCTGCTCCCTGGTGCTGGCTTCTCTGGCTGGCAGAGGCAGCTGCAGGGCGGGTGTGCAGGGTGCTGGCCGCTCCTCAGCAGCTCCTGCCACTCTCAGCCACAGCCTGCCCAGCCTCTACCTGCGCACCTGGCAGGGGGTCTCCTGCTGCCCAGACCAGCCTGAGATCCTCCTCACCAACTAGCTGATGGTTCTTCACCTCAAACTTCCCTGGTCTGTTCCTTCTGACTTAAACTCTTTGTATAGTAGTAAGTCAGGAGCAGAAAGGCAGAAAATAAATGTTTTCACTTAAAATACAAAGCAAGAATAATCTGTGAATGATAAGGAAGTCATCATCAACTACTCCAAGGGCAGAACAAATCAATTACTGAGAACATAGGCATGGAGTTATTCACCTTGGGGCACTTAGAAGTAGAGTTCTTCACATTAGTGTTTATAGTTGCTACACGGTTTATTTTAACAAACAACAAGAAGAGGTGTGATGTGTGCTTGGGCCTGTGTCTTCAAGACCAATATGAAGACCCAGAATAGAGTCTGCAGCACCGAGGACAAGGCCTCAGTACCTGTGAGCTGAAGTGACTGTGATGCTTCACCATGATTCATCTTCTGTGACAGACGCAGCGTTTGGCTCTGAGGCTGTGATGGGGGTGGCTGTGTCGGGGACGGGCCATGTGGGCAGTATCTGAATTGCAGTGTCCTGACAATGATATCATAGCGTACAATTCTAAGAACATAGCCAAAGAGCTAGAGATGTGGACTGTCCAGATGATAAGCAGCGTTACCAGATTTAGGTGTGCCCATGTGCCTGATGCCTACAGATATAAGGTTTTATTTCTAAACAGGATTCATGAGACAATTTTTTTGAGGGAAAACTAAAAAATGGACAATTCTTATCCTTCTCTGAAGATTGTGAAATCCTGCAATGTAGAGAATAACATAAAATTAATATCCACAATGTGATATTAATATTAGCTGTTAGTTAATATTTTGTTGGGTATAAACAGTGTACTTGGGAGTTTTCACTGAAGATGTTTAAATAGTTATGCTTATAGAGTCATTAACATGTTTTTTTTTTACTGCTATGATTACTCCTTTAAGGCATACAAGATAATAGTCCTCTAAAAACTTACATATTGGTGGAGAAATCTGAGCTCACTGGCCACATGTGTGAATTATCATGGGTGCTGCGGGCGAGGTCAACCCATGAGGACACTGGAAAGATGCTCAGAAACTCCTATGAGAAAACAAAATGAGAACCGCTCGTCAGAAAATCGGTAAAACTCGGGAAGACTCTAGACAGGCTGAACTAGCTACACATAGCTGACTGATACAGAATCATAATTATGTATAGGAAACATTTGAATCTCTAAACAATTATGTTGCACTTCCAGAATATATGGAGCTCCAAGATGAAATAAAAAATATCTTCTGTATTTGAGTAAAGATGTTGAGGCACAATCAAAAATTGCTACTTACAGGTCACAACTAAGATACAAAAGCTTATGGACAGGAAAATGCAGACACCATGTAGGAGAGAAGGTGAAAATATGACAGCACTTCACAGGATAAATCAGTACTAAATAGGCCAGAAATATGTGTTCAGGTTAATAGTAAGGAGAAAAAAAAACCTATTAATGTCAAAATGATATTGTTTAAAAACATCAGACAAGGTATTAAAATTCCTGAAAATATGAAGCTGTGGATCAAGGGACCATTAGGTAAAATGTATGCTTTCACAAAAATTTTTTAGAAACTTGGGATAGGGCCTCCCCGGTGGTATAAGGGGGTAAGTACCACATTTTGAAGCATCCGCAGCAACTGCAGCACGAGTTCGATCTGGGCCAGGAAGCTGACCACAGGGCACAGCAGACTTCCCCTGTCTCCCTGCTATTTCCTCAGCAGTGTGTCTCAGTAGACCTGCCTGTTCTGCTCCCCGCTCTGTCTCTAGTGAATCTTCTCACCCCAGAACTCTGCTCTGTCGCCCACTTCTTGTGTGCATAGATAAATAAATCTTTAAAAAACTTGGGATAATTTGTAAGTTAACATGAACCTATATTCATGACACATAAAATCATTTGCTGCATTTGATACAATATGAAATATTTTACAATTATCACATAATTATATTTACAGATTATCATAGCATTCTCAAAATGTATTGTAGTGCACACTACATATTTATACATAATAGGCACATTATTACAAATCCAGTATAATATGTAGGAAAAGGTCATACAGGAGAATTTTCATAAATTAATTATTCTTAACACCCACAAATTAAATTTCTGAGTGGAATAGAACAAAGGTGTCATATGAGTGTGTTACAGCAGTTATGAGTAATAAGTTGCAAGTAAATGCAAAATTATAAATGAAATGCACATATCAAAGGAGCTTGTAAGGGACACATTAAATGCATTTTCCATTGCTATAAGGCTCAACATGAAGCAAGGATAATTCACAAGTCATCGTGGGGGTCACATGAACAGACCAGTGAGTAGAGGGTGTCCAGGGGACTGCGACAGGGGACTTCCATTTAGTTTGTAATCGCCTGGATTTATTTCACTTAATAAATCTGCAAAACCATCAAATACTCAGTTTCTTTGATATGTGACTGAACTTAACAGACAAGTTTATTTGAAACAGCATCAACAGAAACATTGTGGTCTATGCAAAACTAGAATTGAAAATTATCAAATGTGCATCCATGGCAGAAAATTGAAAAACAATAGGAAGTCAAACAGCACAGTATCAATGGATTTTAAAAAAAACCCACAAATATCCACACAAATATGGATGCAGCCAGTAAAGTCCTGATTAAAATAATCTCTAATCAATATTTCAAACACTTAAAATCTCACCATTTCTGCCTGGTTGTCTGCGTGGAGCAGGCTGGAGCTCTCGGCAGCACAGGCCGCCTCGCTCTCCCTCCAGGTTCTGCTCTCAGTGCTGACGTAGTAGCAGCTCCCGGAGAACATCACCCAGCCCTCTGGACAAGGGTCCACACAGTGGTGGGCTGTGGAGGGATTATCACTTATTAACACATGAAGCTGAATCTTTAATAAAATCACTTTACATGTGCACGGGTGTAGACATGCGTGTGTGTTATAACACAGCTCTGTGTCCTCACGGCTGGTGCATGAAAACACACAGATGAGCAAAGCCAGCTCCTCTCTCCCAAGGACTCACACAAGCAAACCCGCCAGTGAAATGATCTACTCTGCAGGTTTTGTAGATCTAGTGACTTAGAACCTTGTGGACTAGGAATATTATTCATCTCATTCATATCAGTGGAACAATGGAACTAATTGGCAACAATGAATGAGTAAGGTGATGTTAAATGACTATTTTTCTTTATTATTGCATAACATGAACATTCTAATAATCACTACTTATTGATTACCCAAATTTATAGTTCATTATTTTTGCATTTCTGTCTGATCTAAGGTAGAGACAAAACAAAACTGTACTAATTTCAGGGTCTTGAAAATCATGATATGCCTTTTGGGTTCATTATTACTAGAGTTGAATTGTTTGGCTTTGGGGCTTCAGTATCTAAAAAAAATGAAAATCATATGAAAATTAACATTCTTGAAAATGATCAAATAGATTTCATTTCTTAATTTAAAATTAAGTATATTGCTTAGCCATAGAATCTGGAAAAAGTTGATTTTACCCAAAAATTTAATTAAGCATTGAAGGTTTAATGGAAAAAATTTGAAAAACACAAAGGAACAAATAACATCCTAAAATATATGGTTGAATTAATTTATATTCTTAATTAGGTATTTTAGTCTCCTAAATCACATCGTTGGAATATGTAAAGAGTACATATATATATATAAAATACTCTATGATAATTCTGTTATGAACACTTTAATAAAAGCATTTTAATAGAAATATATTTATAATTCAGTAAATATCATGAAATTCTAACTTTCCTATAATAATTTTCATTTATTAAGAGAAAAATATTATAAATATTCATTAGTATATTTAATGTTATTACAACTATTGAAAACACAATCCAAAAATGGCTTAAAGGATTATATTAAGCTCAGTTATTTTGATAATATTATGAAATCTTTATAGGCATTCACAATCTTTGCAGTGAAAAATTGCCTTCTAAAATTACAAAATGCTCTTACAGTCAAGAAGGACCATGGTTTTTACCACCGTGGACACCAAGACCAGGCCGATGATCCCCATCACCTCAGCAGCCACCTGCGCCCGAGGCAACGGCGAGTCTGCAGGACAGAAGCGACACGAGGAGACAGACACGCGGAAGCTCAGACACGGGCCGCGCACCCGGGTCACGCAGGGGCTGGACCCCCGCAGCCCAAGGGACCCTCCAGGCCGCGCCTGTGTCTCTGGGAACAGGACTCTGACCTGGCCCAGGCCGCGGCCCCCGCCCAGCCCCGCGGGCATGACCTGCTCCTCACTGCACCTGGTGACCCAGCTCCGACCCCACAGAGGGGCCCGCGGCCTGTCCTCGTCTCCCAGCCCGCAGAGGGGGCTGCCCTGTGCGGGGACTCGCAGCCTCACCTGCCCCGGGCCATGCCCCTGGGTCCAGCTCCTGCTCTGGCGCCGGCTCGGGGGCATCGGTCCGCGGCCCCCCATCCGCACGCAGGTCCGCGGGCTCTGCAGTGCCAGGGCCGAGGGCGCTGCGAGGGCAGACACAGGCGGGCGGGCCGAGGCCAGGAGCCCCCGCCAGCGCCTCTGCGTGTCCGAGACTGAGTGCGGGTCTCGGCAGCCTCGAGGGAAGCTCCAGCCTGAGTGGGCTGCTGCAGGGAGACGCAGAGCAAATACTAACGGAAGAAGTTTCGTGGACAATAATTTGTGTACTTAGAGTCAACATCACACAATGTTTTGACATGACTAGAATAATTGTGTTTAGTGCTATATTATATAGAAAAAATGATTTGCCAGTTATGATGATTTTTAATTTTTTTCTTATCAAAGATTCAAATTATACATGGAGAGTAGTCATGTTATAGTCACTGATTTTCTTCAGTAAATAACTTTCACTTAAAGACTCACATTTGTTATTAAGGGGGAGAGGGATTACCAAATTTTATATATATATATATTTAAATATAGAGTTCTGATAATCATTAGATTTTAAAGAATGCTTTATATATGAAAATTGATGCATTATACATTAAGTCTATTAAATTCCAAAATAATATTGACAACAAGACAAAAAGTTTTAAATGGCACTTTGCTTACACATGAAATCAGCAAATATCTTAATGGCTAAGATAGTTAAAAACAAAGTAAACAAATAAATCTTATTCAGATGGCAATATTGTTGATTCAAACTTCCAGAAGGATCCTATGAGTGTCCAAATCAGTGAAAGTTGCTTTAGTTCTGTAAAGAACTGTAATAAATTTGATAATAGTATTTAATCTTAGTCAATGACTCTGCAGTGAGTGGATTCTGGAATTAATTCTGACTTTGAAATCAAAATGTGATCATAAAAATAGCTAATGTTCACAAGCATAGTTTACTTATCTAAATGGGAATACAAAAATGTAAGAGATAATAAATCTAAAACATTCAATCAAGCTATTGTAAGTTCTCAGTTATATTTCAATTATTTAGTCTACTACTTTACAATTTGTCATTATATTTCTGCCTTATAACAGTTATAGTGTATAACATAATTCATTAAAATTAGTCTAAGATCTTTTTTGGCAATGTTTAACTCTATTTTTATTAACTTTTGATATCTAATAAGTACAATTTTTTTATACTTTTTAATCCCAATATTTATAAAAATTAAAATTATTTTACTAGATCCAAGTGTACAAGGAATTTGTAGACCCTCCTGATGAGAGGAAATCATTTTCAGAATCTGTTAAAAACTGAGAAAAACATTCAATCATATAGATTTACAGTGAACTGCTCACAGAATCAAAAACAAATTGTTACATGTCATGAGATCATGGGATTTCAAGTTAAATTGTATTGATTAAAAAATCTAATTATGCCTGTACTGAGACTAACTCTCCACAGTTTGAATGTGAACTTTTAAGACCCCCTACAACACATTTCGAGGCATCATTCAATGAGATAACAACGTTCTCTATATTTTGATGGCATATGAGTTCTTGCACCATATACAGCATGTGTGATCAATGAGATGGGCTGGTAAAGAGGCGAGTAGGACACATACCTTCTGCTGGCCACAGAGTGGAGTATCCTCCAGCGGGAGACCTGGTTGCTCTTGGAAATAAACAATACCTGTGGGTAACACAGACTCTCTTGTGCAAGTTCAGAGTGAAGTAAGAGTGGCAAAAGGAGATTTCTTTTCAGTGTCCTAGTTTGAACAGGAAATTGTAGCACTGGTATTAGACTGCGAAGACAATTTATCTCATCACACCTCACAGTAGAGGGGATTTTGAGTTTGTAGTGTGTCCGTCAGTTTTTCCAGTAAAAAATGCTTCTGAGAAGTTGTTTTCCTTTTTAAAAATGTTTCTAACTTAGGTAACATTGTGGTGCCCTCTCACGTGTTACCACCATAGTGCATTCACTGCCATCCACTCTTAGTCACCACCACAGCCCTCTGCCTCCTCTCTCCCTCTTCTTTCCCATCTCAATCTGCCTCTCCCCAACCCTTGGTGTCTGAGTTTTGTAATTTTGTAGTAAGTATCACAGGTTAACTTCGCAACTTGTCTTTAGCTGACAATTACTTGGGCTACTTAACATTTAACTCGTCATGTATAACAACAAAGATGGAGTTTGAAAGGATAGAGCTAACAAATTATTTTCCTATTTCATTTTTTAAAATATTTTTCTTATGTTTCCTTTATTTTCTAGGTATAGTCTCCCTAGAATTCCCACCACCATTCACCAGTGCAATATCACCATAGTCCCTTGTGCTTTTCCCATCCCTGCCCTGATCCCAATCCCTCCCTTTGCCTGCAGAGTGTCCATCTATAGAGGTCTATTTTTTTTTGCTTTGTTTTGCTTTTTGTTGCTGTTGATGTTATTATTATTATTATTATTTTCTGATTCCAAATATTTCCTATAAGTGAGATCATCTGGTAATCTTCTTTTTCCTTTAGACCAGTTCACTGAGCATAATCCCTTGTAGCTCCATCCATTTTTCTGCAGATGGCATTCGCTTATCTTTTTTGACTGTGAAACAATTATCCGTTTTGTCTATATATGAATCTTCTTGATCCAGTCACCTATATTTGGCCATTTGGGTTGATTCCAAGTCTTACCTATTATAAATGATGCTGAGATAAACACAGCGGTGCATGCATCCTTTTGAACTAATGTTTTTGTGTGCACTGAGTAAAACCCTAGAAGTGGGATTGCTGGGTCATATGGAAGCTCCATTTTTAGTAGACAGAGGAATCTCCATACAGCTTTCCAGAGAGGTTGGATCAGTTTGCAATCCCACCAGCAGCATAGGAGAATTCCTTTCTCACCACATCCTGGTCAAATTAAAAGACACTTCTCCCTAGAGCAATGCAAATGGCCAGCAGGATTATGAAAAAATGTTCACCATCCCTCAATCAGAGAAATGCAAATCAAAATCACAATGAGATACCATCTTACACCATAAGAATGTCACATATTAAAAAACAAAACTAGCAATGAAATTTCTTATTTTAAAAGATAGCAGGAAACCTAAGATTGACTACACTGGGTTAAGCTGCTCCATCTCAACCACAAAACACTGAAAACGTACACGCTCTACTTTAAGATACATGCTGAGTCTTGGTATCATGTGACTTTTCCTTGGATTGTCTTTTCATTCCTAATTTAACAAACTATTTCTAAAATCACAACCCAGTAGCACCATGTAGTAACCCTTGTATGTCACTATTCTGAAAAATTACTACATCTTCAACTTTTTTGTAACAGTCCTATACTCACCAGTTCCCAAACTTTTCTTCTCTATCACGTTGTATTCAGTATTGTGATTTGTAAAGAGCTATTTAGATTTTCCATGACAAGAGCAAATGTCTCTTACAAGGATAAAATATTCAACAACATTCAATTTTATCAACATTGCAGAAATTGAAACATTGAGTAACTGCTTATTAATCTAGTGTTCATTTTTTCATCCTCTAATCTTAATAGGCCTTGTTTTAATAGGAAATCTTGTTGTTAATAACTAAAGCAAAAATTTAACTACAAAGAACTTTGAAATGTGGTGTTTTATAAAAATATGAAAATCAAAAAGGAGGACAAAAAGTTATCTTTTATTTAATTTTTAATTTATTTATTGTTAATGAAGTATCAGTGCTTCACTTCCTTGCCAGTGTTTTTAAAGTACAGAATGTACCCCCGTCACCAACTGCCGAATCTCGGGAGCACTATAGTCCTTCACCAAAGTCCATTATGCCCCCCTTTACTCGCCCCCATTCTCACCCTTGCTGCCTCCACTCAATGATGCAGCTCTACGGTCAGCTTTCAAGTTTAAAGTCTGTCTTTTTGATCCTTAGTTTTTTCTATATTTCAAATATAAGTGGAATAAGTGCAAACATCATTGCCCCTAACCCGCAGGAAGCGCTTGTCTCTTCACAAAGACACACAGAACCAACAGGTGGTCAGTTCCTCATCCCATCTCCTCTCAGTCCCTGCATCCCCCCAATCCACACTCTGTACCTCTGAGTTTGCCTTGACTTATAAATGGACTCACACAGTAGATAATCTTCTGAAAGAAGAATGCCACACATGAAATGTTGAACATAAAATGTAATGGTGGTGTACTATTTGCTGTGCACAATATATTTCAAAAATTATTTTGAAAAAAAGTTATGATTACAAAAAATCAATTTTAAGAATTATTTCTTGAAGAGAGTTACCCAAAATATACAAGTTTAGGGGTTTTTTTGGTACAAACTAATGCTTGCATAAATACACATTTGGATCTTCAAAATCTTTTACATAATATGTAGTTTGTAGCATAACAGTCTCTTATCCTGAAATAAATAAAAATGCATAACTCTTGTTATACAATGTTGGGCAAATCACGAAACAACAGCACTTTCTTTTAAAAGCAATACTAGTATATCTTGAAAATGGCTAAGCCATTTTCACAGAATATTTGTAAGAGTTGGGAGTCAGACAGCTGAGCTGCCTTTTCTTCGTATTTACCAAGACTCACTGCCACTCAGCACATTCTTCTGTCTACATTTGCAATCAATGCACTAACAAGATACTTCTTATTTTTTTATAACTTTCTCAGTAAGTTATCTGGCAGTGGGGCAAATAAACATACACTAGCATTTTTAATGCTATCATGACATTATCTAATGAAACTTACTGTAGTCGGACAGTTGACCCATTCAGCATCTTCCACGGCTGACCTCGGCCGCTGCGGTAGACCCCAGTCCACGACAGAGCTGATATGGACTTCAGGAATCCCTGTTCGACACAGAGTCTCACTTACACGGGAACGATGAAAGGATCGCATTTTAAAAGACACATGTGCTGCTTCTCTCACAGGATCCTCGTGTTCAGAACGAAGTGTCAGTAGGTCAGGTTAAACCGACCACTCCCAGAGTGAGGACAGGCTGAGCCCAGCGCACAGGCTCTCAGCAGCGCCCCTCACTGGCACCGGCTGGCCCTGCACGTTCACGCTGGAACTTCCCTCTGCTGTGTGCGCAGGCGCATCTGCCCAGGCCTNNNTGTCACACACCTGCAGCGGGACAGCTGGGCCGTTGTCCCCGCTGAGCAGGGTCCCGTGGGCAGGAGCAGGGCGGCCCCAAGGGCAAGGCCAGGACAGAGACAGAGTCCACAGCTGGACATGCATCACCTCCCCCACCAGGGACACTGAGTGGGCTGGGCAGGTGCAGACTGGACACCAAGGGGACCCTATGATGACACACTGAGCCCTAGAAGCTTCTTATCTCTGAGGAGATGACACTCAGACACCGCACCACACATCACACAGAATGGACTTTAAAATGTTGTATCATAGAGTCCTGCAGTGAAATTAGTAAACAGCAGACGATGCAGTGTGCAGAGCTTTACTGAGGCCTTATAGGGAGAGATGGAACAATAACATAGAGCACACATCACATCCACGTTCACAAACATGTAAGGAGACCTATGAAATTAAAAGTCAAGTCAGGGGCTAAATACCCAGACAGCAGGACTGAGGAGAGAATAGAAGGGGTGTCTGGGTCCCTGGGGGCTGGGACTTCTACCATGATCTGCTCTGCAGACACAATTTACATTCACTTGGAGATTGTTCTGTCGGTCACAATATTCTCACATTTCTGATGTGTATTAAAGCTAAACAGCAATCTCTATGGAAAAAAATAAACATATATATGTGTGTGTGCGTGTGTGTGTGTAGCAAAAGTGGTCTCTAAAGGCCAAGAACTAGGGTTTTCAAGTGTGTATTAGAGATACGAAAACATTAGTAAAACCCTCAAATTCAGACAATGGAATAGTATGCAAACTTTGAATTAAAACTATGTACAAAAATATGCATGAATTCTGTAAGTTTAAAGGGGACTAGAATAAGTCATCCATCAGTGAAGAGGTTGGGACCGGCATTCTTACCAGTTCTTGCTCAGATTCCACGTAGAGCAGCTGGGCGTTCTTGCTCTCACAGGCCCTCACGCTCTCGCTCCAGGATTTTGTTTCCGCACTGAAGTAGTAGCAGTTGTTGGAGTAGGACACCCAGCCCTCTGGGCAGGGGCCGCAGTGAGATGCTGAATGAGATTGTGAATTATTGCTCAAAACTATTAACTTCCCAGAATCAGGAGTGAGGAGAGACTAGATGGGGTGTCTGGGGGTCCTGGGGCATGGGGACTTCTACCATGATCTGAAGGTAGACACAAGGTAGACACACATGTGAACATAGCACATCCCCACACCTTACAATTAGACACACACGCACACACACACGCTCATCAGCTTTTCAGTCCCTAATTTTTGTGTCAATAAAGAACACACAGACACAAATTTATCTACTCTACATGTCCAGAAAATAATTTAAATATCATTTTTGCTTTAACAAAATATATCACATCAGAGCAGAACATGAGCCAATGGTCCCTCCTGTTGTACATGAAGGAACGTTCTCCTGTTATTATTCATGGGCTTTTATCACCCGACTTTATAATTCATGTTCCCTATGGCATTTATTAACTTTTGGCCTAGTCTAACATACACACACATACACTGTGCTGTCATCAGAATTTCAGAAATCACTGTGTACCTTTCTGGATCTCTGCTGCTGTGGAGGGAATGCTCTGCTCCCCCTTTCCAGTAGCTAGAGAAACAAAGTAATTCATATAAAAATAGGGAGCTAAGTAAATTTTAGTACTACTAGTGTCTAAATTGAAAATGTTATGCATTGGTTGGGGTATAGTGTTAATCTATGAAAAAATTTTCCAATAATATTAATAAAAGAATGAGTGTTTGAAGAAACATAGTTCAAAACTTTAATAAGTCAAACTTTTACCATCCCCTATAGTATTTAGTTAACAAAACTCAGGAATTAATTTGAAGTTCTCCATAAGTTCATTCGTATCTGAAAGCACGACTTTGAATCATGATATCTGCATCTATATAAAATGATCTGAACATTCCTTCTGTATATTACTAGTTTTGAGAAATGGAGATTAAACTTTCAATACTTAATTAAAAACATATTAACATAATAGTTCTATTCCTTCATATTATGAATATGTAGAGGTTCTGACAATCATTAACTGAGAAGTTCCCTTACACTCTTTCCAAACTTCTTCATCGGCATAAGCCATCAGTGCCCCAATCCTGCACACCAGCACCAGGCAGCAGAGCCCCAGGAACCCAGCCAGGAGCTTCTCCGGGGGCGCAGGCGAGTCTGCAGGAGAGAAGCGACACGAGGAGACAGACACGTGGAAGCTCAAACACGGGCCCGCGCACCCGGGTCACGCAGGGGCTGGACCCCCACGGCCTGCGGGACCCTGCAGGCCTCGCCTGTGTCTCTGGGAACACGAAGCTGACCTGGCGCAGGCGGCAGCCCCCGCCCAGCCCCATGGGCGTGACCTGCTCCTCACTGCACCGGGTGACCAGCGCCGACCCCACAGAGGGGCTTGAGGCCTGTCCTCGTCTCCTGGCCCGGCCTGGCCCGGTCTGACCAGCAGCCGCCAGACGCACGCGTGGCCCGAGGCGTCCCCTGAGCAGGTGGCACGTCCTGGGGCGCAGAGGGCCCGGCCGGTCCGCAGAGGGGGCTGCCCTGTGCGGGGACTCGCAGCCTCACCTGCCTTGGCCCGTGCCCGTGGGCCCCTCTCGGGCTCTGGCTCCGGGGGCATCTGTCCGCGGCCCCCCATCCGCACGCAGGTCCGCGCTCTGCAGTGCCAGGGCCGAGGGCGCTGCGAGGGCAGACACAGGCGGGCGGGCCGAGGCCAGGAGCCCCCGCCAGCGCCTCTGCGTGTCCGAGACTGAGTGCGGGTCTCGTCTCGGCAGCCTTGAGGGACGCTGCAGCCTGCTGGGTCGCTGCGGGAGACGTGGAGCAAATACTAAGGGAAGAAGTTTCGTGGACAATAAGCAGTAACTTAAGTTCAACATCCAAGGAAATGTTTTGACACTATTAGAATAATTGTGCTGAAGTGTTATTTATATAGAAAAAAAATGATACGCCAGTTTTTAAGATAATTTTAAAATTATTTTATGGTTAAATGTTCTACAGTGGAGAATAGTGATGATAATCACATTTATTGATTTTCTGCAGTAAGTAACTTTCATTTATTATTAAAGGGGGTGAGGGTTTACCAAATGATATTTTTAAAATATAGAGTTCTGATAACCATTAAATTGTAAAGGATACCTAATGTATGGAAATTGATACATGATACATTAATTTATTGAAATCTTAATGAATATTGACAAAGATTTTTAAATGACGCTTATTTTATTCAAGAAATTGGCAAATATCTTAATGGCTAAGATTAAAGACAGCATAAAGTTATCGAGTAAATCTCACTTAGAGGACAATGCTGTTGATTCAAACTTCGAGAACGATCCTATGAGTGTCCAAATCAGTTAAAGTTGCTTTAGTGGTGTAAACAGTTGTAATGAATTAGATAATACAATAGCTAATCAATGGCTCTGAAATGACTGGATTCAGAAATTAATTCTGACTTTGAAACTTACAAAATGTGGACATAAAAAAAGTTAACTGGCGTTTACAAGCTTAATTCACTTATCTAAATGGGAATGCAAATATGTAAGATATATGCATATAAAACATTCAATCAGGATATTGTAAGCTCTCAATAATATTTCAATTATTTATTCTATTTTACATATTTGTCATTATATTTCTGCCATATAACAGCCAGAATGCATAACATAATTCATTAAAAAGTAGTCTGTAGATCTTTTTTGGCAATGTTTAATTCTGTATTTTTTAATATTGATAGGTAAGAACTAATAATTTTAGATACTTCTTAATCCTGACTTTTATAAAAATTAAAATTATTTTACTGATTTCAAATGTATGAAGAATTTCATTAGACATTCCTTGTTAGATGAATTCATTTTGAGAATCTATTAAAAACTGCACAAAACATTAAATATATAGATTTACCGCAAACTGATCACAAAAATCCAAAATAAACTGTTCCTTGTCATGATGCTTATGGGACTTTAGGTTAAATTTTATTCATAAAAAACCTAATTATGCTTGTAATTATACACTAGACTAATCCTCCACAGTCTGAATTTGAACTTTTAAGAACCCCTACAACATATTTTATAGGAATTATTCAGTACAGGTAACAGCATTCTCTATAATATGATAGCATATGAGTGCCTGCATCATACACAACATTTGTGATCAATGAGATGGGCTAGTAAAGAGAGCAGGAATACATACCTTCTCTGGCTGAACAGTGGAGTAACCTCTAGTGGGAGACCTGGTTGTTCTTGGAAACAAACAATATCTGTGTAAAAATTTATAGACTCTCTTGTGGAGGTGCAGAGTGAAACAAGAGTGACAAAAGTGGATTTCCTATCAGTGTCATAGTTGAACAGGAAATTCTAGCACTTGGGCTAGACTGTGAAGACAATTTATCTCATCACACCTCCAGAATACAGATTTTGAGTTGGCCATGTATGTTTTAGTTTGTTCATTGAAAATGCCTCTAAAAAACTGTTTTCCTACTTTATTTTTGAACTTGACATTGGGGACCCCCATCATGTGTTACCACCATAGTGCACCCCCTGCTGTCCAGCCCTTAGTCACGACCACAGCCCTCATGCCTCCTCTTCTCTCCCATCTCACTCTGCTTCTTCCCTTGGTGTCTGAGTCTTGTAGTTTTATAGTGGATATCACAGGGTAGCTTCTCAACTTGTCTTTATCTGACTATTACTTTGGTTACTTCACATTTTGCTCATGTGATTTACAACAACATGGATGGAGTCTGAAAGGATAGTTCTAAGCAGAATGATTTCCTATTTCATTTTTAACATTTTATTTTTTTCTTACAATGTTTGCCTTCATTTCTAGGTGAGTCCCCATAGAATTCCCACCACCAACTCACCCGTGCACCATCACCATAGTCCCTGTGCCCTTCCCATCCCTGCCTTGATCCCAGTCCCTCCCTCTTCCCTGCAGAATGTCTGATTTGTAGCTGTCTGTTTTGTTGTGATTTTGTTAGATTTTTCCTTGATCCCCTACATTCTTCCTATAAATGATACCATCTCTCATGTGTTATTTTACTTTTCCTTCTGGCTTATTTCACTGAGCAGTATGCCTTCTAACTCCATCCATGTTTCTGTGAATGGCATGAGTTTATCTTTTTTGATTGCTGAACAGTGTCCATTGTGTATAAAGACTACATCTTCTTGAACCAGTCATCTACTATTGGGTACTGGGGTTGATTCAAAGTCTTACCTGTTACAAATTGTGTGTTAGACATAGGGGTGCAGGTCTTCTTTTCAATTAAAGCTTTTCTGTGCCCTTTGGGTAAATCCCTAGGAGCAGGAGTGCTGAGTCAGAGGTTGCTCCATTTGTACTAGACTGTGGAACCTCCACACAGCTTTCCATAGAGGTTGGGCCAGTTTGCATGAGGTCCTTTTTTACCACATTCTCACCAACTTAAAAGACACCTCTCCAAAGTGGAAATGCAAATGGCCAACCGGCATAAGAAAAAATGTTCAACATCCCTCATAATCAAGGAAAAGCAAATTAAAATCACAATGAGATACCACATTACACCAGTAAGAATGGCACATATTAAAAAAAAAAGAAACTAATAAGTACAAATGTGTTCCCATTTTAAAAGATCAGGGACCAAATTGACTATACTGCAGTAAGTTGCTTTCAACTCAAACACAAACACTGAAAATTGACATGTTCTACTTTAAGAGAAGGTTGCTGAATCTTGGAATTATATATTTTTACCTTAGATTCTCACATTTCTAATTAGATGATATATTTCTAAAGTCACAACACTTTAGCATTATGTAGTAAATGACGTATGTCACTAATTATTCAAAAAATTACATCTTCAATTTTTTTGTAACAGTCCTATACTTACAGCTCCCAAAGTTTTCTTCTCTATTACTTTGTATTCAGTATTCTGATTTGTAAACAGTTTAGATTGTCCCTGATACATGTCTCTTTGAAGGATAAAATATTCAAAAACATTGAATCATATAACCATTGCAGAAGTTGAAATATTGATATCAATTTATGCTGTTACTCATTATTTCATCCTCCAATCTTAATAGGCTGTTTTAATAGGAATATTTGTTGTGACTAAAGTGAAAATTTTACTACACAGAAGAGAAACATTTTAAAAATATAATAATCAAAAAAGTATATTTTACTTGTTTTTTAATTTATTTATTGTTATTGAAGTACCAGTGTTTCACATCCTTGCCAGTATTTTTTAAAGTACAGGATTTTTCACCAGTCACCAACGACTGACCCACTGAGCATAATAGTCCTTCACCACAGCCATATGCTCTCCCTCTCATGCCCTCACTCTCACCCTTCCCGCCTCCTCTCAAAGCTGCAGCTCTATGGCCAGCTTTCAAGGGTTAAAGTTTGTCTCTGACTAGTTGGTTTTCTATGTTCCAAGGATAAGTGGAATCAGTACAAACATCGTTACCTCTAACCCGCAGGAAGTTCTCGTCACTTCAAGAGGATGCACAGAACCAAAAGGTGGTCGGTCAGTTCCTCATCCCACCTCCCCTCAGTCTCTGGCAACCCCCAACCCACTCTCTGTACCTCTGACTTTGCCCTGACATATAAATGGACTCACGCAATACATGATCTTCTGAAAGCAGAGTGCCATAAAAATGTAGAATTAAAATGGAATGGTATCTGGATTTTTGCTGTGCACAGTATATTTCAGAAATTATTTCAAAAATTTTCTTTAGACCAAAAAACAAAATCATTTTCAAGACTTATATTCTGAAATAGAAGTTACCCAAATGTATCCAAACTTAGGTTTGTAATATAAACTTCTGCTTGCAATAGTACATGTTTGGAGCATCACAGTCCTCTGCATAATGTGCAGTCTGTAGCATAACGCAGTGATATTTACCAAGTGATGAGTCTCTTATCCTGAAATAAAGAACATTATTTATTTATTTAGATATCATGTTGTTAGTTAATGTTGGGCAGATCAAGAAACAACACACTTCCTTTTAACTGCAGTACTAGTATATTTCAAAAATGGACAAAGACAACTTTCATAGAATATCTGTAAGAGCTGGAGATACATCACCGAGCTTCCCTCTCGTCATGTTTATTAAGATTTCTCTGACACTCAGCACCACCCTCCATGTCTATACTTGAAATCAACATACTAATATGATTCCTGTTACATTCCTTTTCATAACTTCTTCTCTTAAGTGACATTATTTAATGAAACTTACTGTAGTCGGACAGTTGACCCATTCAGCATCTTCCACGGCTGACCAGGACCGCTGCGGTGGACCCCAGTCCACGACA
>JAGFMF010011805.1:31972-83315 GCA_019455555.1 Galemys pyrenaicus
GCACATGGGTACTTCAAACATGCTCTTGAGGGACTAACTCGCTTGCACATGTATAGTCCATGCTGACACAACAGTATTGGTTGGAGAAATGAAAAGCAAAAACTTAGGCAAAAATGAAGTTTGTGACCAATATTGTCTTTATTTATAGTCAGATTCCACAGCAGCATCTTAACACACCAGCATGACTGTATTCAAATGAAAATGATGGTTTAGAGAGAAATGACGCACCCGTTTATGGCAATTTTTAAAACTAATGTTTAAAGATCCACTTCTAATTCGGAGGAATAGCAGTGCTTTCATTTCCTACACTAGTCATTTTTATTTAGTAATATACTTTTATTTATTAAAAGGGGATGAGGTGTTATTAAATGACCTCAAGTTATTTTCTTTCAAAAATATTTCACTATTGTTATATTCTGAGAAATTTTTCAAATTATAAAGACATTTTATACATTGCCTAATGTTAGTGGCTTCCTAAGATTATCTAAAACCTAAACATTATTGAAAACAAAAATATTTAACAATTACATAGTTTTAAGTTATAAAGAAATTGGTTTTGATTTTTATCAATTGGTAATTTTTTTATCATAAGATAAAAATCCTAAATGATATGTACATTATTGGTTCATTAATTATTGGAAAAACATTATTGGTTATAACTTCCAAAAGGATCCTATAACTACCAGGTTAATGAACATTGCCTTTATTGTGAAAGTAATTTCAAAAAATAAAAAATAATTTTAATAATTCAATCAAGCTCTGCAAACTGTGGGATCTACATGAATTCTGATTTTGGTATTTACTAAGCATCACATTTTAATTTTAAATCAGTAAAAAAAAAGAAAAATAAAAATTTATATGGTCTTTCAACTTAGTTTTAGTTTACTAATCTAAAATGGAAAGAGGATTATCTAAGATACAACACATGTAAAACATGATACTCATCGGACTTTTGCAACCTGTCAATAACACATTTCTTATTTTAATGATTATTTTGATATAACCAACATGTTCTTTCTATTTCATAACATTAGTGACATGTAACCTAAATGATTGGACACCTAGGTCTGTTTTATTACTATGGTATTTCTTGTCCAATGCTTTATTTTTAAGCACTTTATATACTTTTAAATTCAAATAATTTATGGAAGCTATGTCATCTTGATTTCTATTAACATTAAAACATTTTATATTGACTCTAAGTAAGCAGATGAGGAATTTCCTTTGACCTTCATAATGGAACGAATTCATTTTAAGAGTCTAATTTTAAAGATTGAGCTTAAAAAATAGAATTATATCTGTATTCATTATGAATTCTAAAATAAACTCTTCTTTGTCATAATCTCATGAAATTTCAAGTTAAATTGCATTAATTTACAAATATAATTATGCAAGAATGTTACATACTTGGCTAATTCTCCACCGGAAAGAATGCAAATATTTTGAGAAATACTCAAAATAGTTCATTTTCTTCTTGTGTTTTACCTGAATTACTCAAATAAAGATACCAACATTCTCTTTGATTTGATTGCATATCACTTGCATCACATCTAACATTAATAAACATCCACTAAAAGAGATGGACCAGAAGATAGAGAGAACAGCAACACATACCTTCTGTGGGCTAGGAAGTCCTGCATCCTTGAGTGAAGGATGAGACACCTGCATACTGGTTTTCATAGAGACTGGCCCACAGAGCATTCCCCCAGTAGTGTGGGAGGGTCCCTTTTTCTCCACATCCTCACCTCTGATCTGTGATCACAAACAAGCAATATCTGTGATCTGTAGAACTTCTCTGTGACGTTTCAGAGTGAAGCAAGAGTGGAAAAAGTAGATTTCTCATTACTGTGTCACTAGCAGTTTGAACAGGAAATTGTTATACTTGGGCTATTTTAAAGACAGTTCACCTCATCGCACACCTCCAGACCATAGGAGACATGGGCTTATTGTCTGTCACTTACTTTTTTCATTTTCAAATGCCTTTGAAATACATCAGGGAACAAAAGACTTGAACACCCAAACTGTAAGTTGTCTCCGTAGCAATCATAAATGCTGAAAACTCAGGTTTGTTAAGAGTGTCTTAGATGTTTACTATTATTAAGCAAGGTTTATAAGTCTTGACAATGCATACTTTTTCCTGTAGCTTTATTATATCATTTTTATAATGGAAAAATTAACATCATTAGTTCATGAACAATAGGTATTTAATGCTTCTAATTATTCTAAAAAATCATTTTCAAATTTTCTATAACAGAAAATACCTAAACTACTATTCTCCACAATAGTTCTTCCCTAGTTCTTTAAATTCCTGCATTAAGTTTTAACCTTTGTAAATGAGCTATTTAGATTTTCCCTGATAAAAATATTAGTTATATCATCATTCCAGTAATTGAAATATTACCACCATTCATTCATTCATCCTCCAATTATAATTGTGTTTGATAGAAATATTTGTTGTAAATAATATAAACCTAAGAGTACTTGTATAAGGGAATTATAAAGGTAAATTTCAAAAATCCCGTTGATCCAAAAATTAGGGAG
This sequence comes from Galemys pyrenaicus, assembly GCA_019455555.1. Lineage (NCBI taxonomy): Eukaryota > Metazoa > Chordata > Mammalia > Eulipotyphla > Talpidae > Galemys > Galemys pyrenaicus. The sequence continues at coordinate 34,514 of JAGFMF010011805.1, forward strand.
AGCAGAAAAAAATACTTAAAAGCACAGGTTGAAGGAATATGAAAAAATGATCATTACCACATAAATGCCAATCTAGATCACAATGAATTACCACCTCATACCTATGTGTGTGATAAGAATCGAAAAGCATAGAAACAAGTGCTGTGAGGATGACATCTATGGCCAAACAATATAGTTTCAATAAAAAATACTGAAAATAATAAGAGTAGCTATAATTTACTCTTTATTATATATAAAATATATTATACATTATATATATTATATATAAATAGTCATGCATGGGGTTATGTGCGTACATGTATATATGCAAATATATATTTGTACATACAGTGTGTGACTATTTCTATTTGAGAATATCCAGTGACCTAGAAAGGTGAATGAACTGGAACTCAATAACAAGCAAATACCCTTTTCAGGTTAGGTCTCAGTGCTATGAAGCTATCACACTGCCACTTGATTTGATCCCTGGCCATGGAACTACCCACTTGGCACAACAGAACTCCCGTTTCCCACTGCTCCCCTCAGCGGTGCATTTCAGTACATCCACTTGTTCTGCTCCCCATATTCAATGTGATATGAAATGTGAATGTGATATAAAATGGCATAGTAAATGTGAATGTCTGATTTTATCTACAAGTTTATACTCATCAGTGACTAGTAAATACAATTTTCAGGTTAGTACTTTTAGAACACAAGATAGGGCATACGCAAATCTGTCTACCCAGTATTCTTTCTGGGGCAGACTGCCTTCAAATGGCACATAATCTCCTCCAGTGATTTTAAAAATACATTTAGAGATACAGAAATTTTAGAAAGACACCATCTTCCTCTAAAAGAAGCACTGAAATAAATACTGTTAATTTTATGGCAACATAAGAAGCTCATTATGCTCCTCACCTAACAACACAAATAGAAAGTTAAACACAAAGAAACCTACCATTTTTGTATTTTATCACTGACTTCTGTGTGTGACTCTTGCTATTCTAAATCCACCCATTTTTAGCATCTTTCTAACATCATTCTTTATAATTACACAGGTGAGTTCAGGAACATGGGGATGACCAAGCCTCCCTGTATGAGGCTTCACACCATGCCCACCTAGAAGTGCCCAGAGTCCTCAACCATAGTTCATTGAGTCCCCTCTGGCCCCTTTGCTCCCTTTCTCCACACTCCTCTTCTGATGGTCAGATATTTAAGAGTTTGGTTTTGTTTTTTTATGTTTGGTTTTGTCTGTTCCTTTCGTTCATATTCTACAAATCAGTGAAATCAAGTGGTGTTTTTTTTTCATTCTGACTTATTTCACTTATCATCATATCATTTAGCTTGCATTCAAGTTGTTTCAAATGGCATGATTTCATCTTTTTTAACAGCTGAGTAGTATTCCTTTGAATATATGCACCACACCTGTTCAATACGCTTGTCTGCCATCGGGTCTTAGGGTGTTTCCTTAACTTGGTTGTTGGAATTTGTGCTGTAAGGACATAGGAGCACACTTATCCCTTCAAATTAGTGCTTTTTAATTCTTTAGATATAGTGAGGACTGGAATTGCAGGATTAGTCCATCTATTTTAGAATTTTGAGAAGCCTCCACAATATGTTTATAGAGGTATTAACCATTTTATAATCAACAGTGCATAAAGTTTCCTTTTCCCCACATTCTCATCAACACCTATTTTTGTTGACCTTTTATGGGGACCATTCTCATGAGTAAACTGTGTTTTAATACACAACAATAGAGCATGGTCTTTGTGGTTTCATTTCAGAAATGCACGATGTCTCAACATTTGTAAAAATATGTATATATATTGCTTCATGAACATCAGAGATAACAATTCATTCCAACTGATGAAAAATAAAAAAGTGACATTGATTGAACATAAGTCATAAAAAGGGATGCTATAGAATTGGTTTTATTAGAGAAAATATGAAGAAAAATTAAAATAAATCTCAGTCAAGTGTCAAAATTATATTCCTAAAATCACAAAAGTTGCATATATAACCTTTACTGTACCTTCTATTCAACACTGGAAATAAGACCCAAGCCTTAAAAAAGTGTCAAGAAACAAAGTGACTACATTTATGAAAGAGGTGATTATTTATAGATGAAATAGCACCTTAAGCTGTAATTCTAAAGAAAATATTTGAAATTATATAAATAAGACATAAATTCCATGAAATCAGAGGATATAAAATCAATGTGCTACCTCACTTGCATTTCTATTTACAGCAGCAAAAATACTAGAGGAAACTTAAAAAAAATAAGATTACCACTAATAAAAGTATTTCTGTAAGAATTCTGTAAAAACACACAAAAAATAGAATATAAAATGAAAATGCCATAATGCATAAATAAATAAAGGTTGCTATAGGAGAAAGAATAAATATAAAGATGATTAAACAGTTACAGAAACAAAGCAAATTGTATACTTCCAGAAAGCACATTTTCGGAAGTAAGAGGAAGTCAAACAAACAGAACTTCCTCTAATGTTTGCAAATTACTTTAAATAGGGTTTCACCAAAAGACAAAAATACACTGATTCAAAAGAATACCTGCACCCCTATGTTCATAGCAGCACTCTTTACAATAGTAAGACCTGGAAACAACCTAAATGCCCAAAAACAGATGAGTGCATCGGGAAGCTGTGGTACATAGACACGATGGAATACTACTCAGCAATCAAAAATGAAAAACTAGGCACATTCATAGGAACATGGATGAAACTGGAAGGGATGATGCTCAGGGAAGTAAGTCAGAAGGCAAAAGAAAAATACCAGATGGTTCCTCCCCTATGAGGAATCTAAGGGAACCAAATAAGGATCAAGGAAAGGAATAAGAACAATAGAAATAATAAAATTAAAAATAAAGACACAAAAACCAAAAATGAAAAGACAAGGAGAAATTGGGGACACTTGGTGGGGAGGGAAATAGTTGAGGGAAGATGGGAGCACAGGGGACCAAATACAAACCCAGGGTTATTTCTTTTCAAATAAGCAGCTTTATGAAGCATGCTTTACAAAACATAAATTTACCAATATAAAGAGCATAAATTAAGACTTCAGAATATTCACACTTGTCACAGTGTGTAGCCATCAGTGCTCTCAGCACTTGGAAAACTTTTATCACCTCAAAAGAAGCACTCAAATAATCGATGGTCATTTCCTCTTCTCACTTCCTTTCTGTCTGTCAAGTACCAATCTACTTTCTAGATTTATGAGTTTGCCTTTCCTTGATGTTTCATATAAACAGACTCACACAGTGTATGACAAGCTTGAGCAAAAAGTCCAGACACAAGAGTAATGATATCTGTGCTTCTTGATGTGTATATGACTATCAATATCATTTTAAAAAATATTAGAATAATGTAGTCACTGTTTTAATTTCATGAAATGTAGAGTATATAAACAGTAATCAGATTAGGTCACTCTAAACCTAAAGTCTGTGCTTGCAACAATGTGGAAATTCATAAAGATCTGCTCTGACACAAGATAAGGTTAACATGACCTAGTTATATCTGTCAGGTGATGAATTTGTTTCCCCGTAATGGAGAAAAACACTAAATTCTGTCATTACATATGCTGTGGCAACCAAAATTTTTTCCATGTTATTATGAGTATTTAGAAAGGTGGGTATTCATTCCCTATAATTTATGAAATACTCAAAAATTTCAACAGCTCACTGTTATGTTTCAACTCAAGCAATTATATAATTATTCTAATTTTACCTCTTTCCCACCTACATAGCATAGCTTAAAGAAAACTTAAAAGGTAGGAGAAGAGCAGGGGTAAGAACAGAGAGGGAGTGAGCACAATGGGCCAAATATGAAGTTTTCCAATGCCAACATTGTCTAGAGCATTTAACTTCCCCATAACATTTCAAGATGCTCTTACAGGGAATAAGGACCGTTGTCTTTACTATCGTGGACACCAAGACCAGGCTGACGAGCCCCAGCACCTCAGCAGCCACCTGCGCCCGAGGCAACGGCGCAGGTCCGGGTCTAACTTCCTTAGGCGGTAAGAAGAGTTACAAGATGGATTAAATATGATATATTCTCTATTTTACTAATAATGTTGCTTTTGGAGCAATAAAAAAACAAAGGATGAGGAATAAAACAGTCCATGATTATTATTATAAATTCAGAATCCACAGAAACATTTGAACATTTAGAATTGTGCTAAAATTAAAATGTTACATTAGAAAAACATCATGAACTAATTTATGACAAGTTTTAACTCCATTCTTTACTGTGTAGGAGATATATTAATACCCTGCCCTAAATTACTTCCAGTTATTGTTCTTAATGACTTAACATTTATTTATGAAAAGTCAAACTAGGTGTTAAAGGATTTTCCATGGACCTTCCTCATAAATTCATTTGAAAGGCTCAATTAAATTTCCAGAAAGATTTTAAATAGTTTGCACGTGAGAAGTGTTACAAGCCACTACAGTGTTCCAACCCGAAGCGATGCTGACAGCAAACCAACCAAGAGATTTTTTGTGATACTTACAGAGCCCTGTAGCGGCACGTTCAGGATGGTTCTTAGCAGATGGGTCAAGGAAAGAGTCTTGGAGCCCTCGGTGGCTTTTATGCATTTTATTGTCAGAGGTGGCCAGGTACATGGCAGGCAGGGGTGCGGGGTGGGGGTGGAGGGGGCGAGGGGGCTTGCAGGCCTCCAGCCCCCGGCGCATCTCACCCTCTCGGCTACTTTGCTGCTGCTGCTCGCGTTGGTCAGTGCTCTAGCTGCTCCTTTGTCCTGTCGGTCCTGGCGCCCTCATGACGCTGCCCATTTAAGCCCGTACCACACTCAGGTGCGCCCACCTGCGCACGCCCACCCTGGCATGCTCGCAGCACCGCAGGTGTCCATCATCAGTGGTGGGAGGGTGGAAAGACCTGATTTCTCTAACCCTACAAGCACAATACATAGGAAATGACTTAGTGACTATGATTTTAAAAAGTCATAAAATGGTAAGTTAGAAATCACCTAGGGAATAACCCTGTGCGTGCAGACATCCAGAAGTGTCCTCCGCCCGTTGAAGCGCCAGCAGGCACAGGGCAGGTTCTCTGATCCTGGCAGAGGGAAAGGAGAGTCCTGCAGCCCTCGGTGGCTTTTTCAGGCTTTTATTGATATTTTTACATCATCTGTAGAGCGACGAGCAGGCACGCTCGGGCAGGGCCCCAGGGTCAGGATCCTGGCAGGCCCCGCCCCTAAATCTTCACTGTCTGGGATCTGGTGTTGTCTGGAGGTCTCTGCTCTCGCTGCTCCTCCACTGCCGCTGGCGTCCCGCTGACGCCGCCCTTATACGCCCAGCCCCTGAGCCAGGGGCGCCCACTTGCGCATGCCCGCACCTGCTCCAGGTGCGCCCACCAGGCACAGGGGCAAGAACACAGGTGCGGCTCTTAGAGGCCAATGGCCGGAGGGCAGAAAATCCTGACAATTTCCACGTCCCCTGCAACTGTCCCAGTCAGAGGTGGCTTTAGTTATGTGAACAGTTGCAACAAATCAGATAAAGTAATTTAATAATTAATCCTTGGGCTGAGCGTGAGTGGAATCTGGAATAAATTCTACCTGTGACACCTACCATGTGTGAACTTAACTAACATTCAGCAGCTCTGTTTACTGATCTAGGTGGGAATAAACTGGGTAAGATATACTGCATGTGAACCCCTTAATAATCACTGTGCCTTCGATAAACACACAATAAATATTGGTCCTTTAAGTAATCCTTTGGCAAATTGCCATATTCTTATTTCCTATTCATAACAGTTAGACCATATGATATAATTCATTAGATAGGATTCTTATCAGTGAGGGTATCATTTTTGACTATGCTTAGATTAATTTTTAAATACACTTAATGTTTAAGTGAGAATGTATAGAAACTACTTTATCATGATTTTTTATAATTAAATTGTTTTTAATGTTCTCTAAACAAGCATATAAGGATTGGCCATGGACCTTCCTCATAAATTCATTTTAAGGGCTCAGTTAAACTTCCAATGATGTATAGAATTATATCTGTACTGATGACAAAATCCAAAATAAACTCACCCTCGCATGATCCTATGGGATTTCAGGTAAAATTGTGTTGATTAAAAACAATTATATTTGCATATATGCATTTGAATACTCCAAAGTCAAGAGTTTGAAGAAATCCTATGATATTTGATGGTTATTCCCCCACCCTGAATTATTCAGTAAAGGGAACAAAGTTCTTTATAATTTGATTGCATATAACTATTACATCATGTACTGCATTTGTAATCTCTCACTCAATAAGACTGTCTGGTAGAAAGAGGAGACCAGGAGCACGTAACTTCTACTGGCTAAAGATGAGGAATCCACTATTGGGAGACCTGGTTGTTTTTGGAAACAAAAGAAATTATTTCTGTGGTTTGCAATGGACTCTCCTATGAAGGTTCAGAGAGAGGCAAGCTCAGAGAAAGTAGATTTCTTTCCAGTGTCACTTATAATTTCAACAGGAAATTCTGACACCTGGCCTATTTTGAGGACAATTTGTGTATCACACGCTTCCAGACTCCAGGAGACTCCCGTGCTCGCGGCAGGCTGTGTGCTGTGCCCATTTTCACTGTGTCTGAGGATGACATTCCCATTCAAATTATCTCAGGGTACAACTGACTGTCCAGACTTTGTGTCACGTGGCTTCCATCGCAGTCACAGCACTGAAACCTTAGGTCTTGTCAAGAAAACTGAGTCTACTCCTTTCATAACACGGATGAGGAAAAGCACCTCAATCAAAATATATCCACCAATCATTTTATTTCATTTTTATATCAATTAAGTAGCCCTGATTTATGAGACTGCACATTACTGAGGTATAGGTTCATGCCTGTCAGATGAATGTCACCACCCCGTGCCCACCATGAAGTACCCACATCCTCTGCCACTGTTCAGTTTCCCTTCCCCCTACGCTCCCCACTCCCCGCCATCCCCCTGAGGCAGCCTCCACTCTGCCATGAGTTTTCTGAGTTTAGTTTCACCTATTCCTTCCTTTATATTCTAAACAGAGCGAACTCATGTGGCATTTTTTTCTTTGATTTACTTCACTGCACATCATCACATCTAGTTCTATTCATTTGTTCCAAATAGCATGACTTCATATTGCTATGGCTGTCTGGTGTACCGCATCTTCTTAAACCCACTCACTACACTGAGGACTTAGATGTCCCACATCATAGCTCTTGTCAGTCTGCTGCATGGACACTGGAGTGACCTGTCCCTTCAAATTAGTGTTTATTTTTTGGATAGGCTGAGGAGTAGAATTGCAGAATCCTTTAGCAGATCTAACTGTGACCGCTGAGGAATCGCCACACACTCCCTATAGGGGCTCAATCGAGCAACGGTCTAGCCACAGTGTACAAGAGTTCCTTTTTCCCACACACAAAGACTGATTGCTGCTGATCTTTTCATATAGGCCATTCTCACAAGTGCACTGCTTTTTTAAAAAAGACAATAAAGAACGATTATTGTGATTTTATTTCAGAAATGCAGATGTTTTAACATTTGTAAAATAAAGATATTTTGCTTCATGATCATCAAAGATAATATCATTCCAAATGATGAAAAATAAGAAGAGTATCAACAATTGGCTATAAAATGATCATTAAAGAGGATTATCACAGAATTGGTTTTATTAGAGAAAATGTGATGAATTTTTTTAAATACCATACTGAAGTTAATATCAAAATTGTATACCCTGAAATTGTGAAGTTACATATGGAACCTCCATTGTACCTTTCATCAACATTAAAAATAAATATAACACAATGGAATATTATTCAGCCATCAAAAAAGACAAGCAAGAGCCATTAGCAGCAACATGGGTGAAGCTTAAAGGGATTTGCTCAGTGAAATAAGTGACAAGGAAAAAAGGAAAATACCCAATAGTCTCACTTATAGGAGGAATGCAGAAGGTCAAGGAAAAATAATAATAATTATATCAACAATAATAACAAAACCACAACAAAACAAAAACAGACAACTACAAATCAGGGACATTCTGCAGTGAAGAGGGAGGGGATGGGATCAAGGCAGGGATGGGAAGAGCACAGTGGACTGTGGTGATGGTGCACAGGTGACTTGGTGTTATAAATTATATGGGGACTACATCCAGAAAAGATAGCAAACTTTGTAAGAAAAGTAAATATTAAAATAAGAAAATGACATGAAACCCAAGCCTGTGTAATGTCAGAAACTAAGTAACTCTATTTATATATGAAAAATGACTATTTTATAAACAAAAAAGTGACTATTTAAAGACAAAATAGATCATATAAAGGTTTTATCATTTTGAACATATACTTGAAATTATACAAATAATACAGAAAATGCAAAAACCACAGGATGTAAAATGGATGTACAAACCTCACTTGTATTCTGTGTACAACAGCAAAAATTACTAAAGGAAATTTAATATAAGAAAAAATATATAAAGCATGATTGTGGAATACATATATTACCAAAAGACTATAAATAATACAGAATGAAAAATTTTAAAAAAGATATAATGCATAGATGGATAAAACTTGCTATAGTTGGAATAATAAATATTGTAAAGATGCTAAGCAATTACAAAAACAAAGCAAATTATATACCTACAGGAATCAATTTGTAGGAAGAGAAATTAGGTCAAGGAAAAAAAAGTTTTCTAATGTTTGAGAGTTATTTAAAAATTAAAAGGATTTAAAAATAAAGCCCAGGTTTTTATAATTTTTAAAAGCTGTTTCTTTTTTTAGATTTATTTATTTATGCATACAAGTATCACTGTTTGCAGACAATATGATAATATACATAAAGAATAACAAAAACTCTACAGAAAATCTAATCAAACTAATCAGCTGGTCTGGCAAAGTAGCAGGATACAAAATCAACGCACAAAAATCAGTAGCCTTTCTATATACAAACACCAATCTAAAGAAGAAGAAATCAAGAAAATCATCCCTTCTATAATTGAAACAAAAAAAATTAAATACATGGGAATAAATCTAACAAAAAAAGTGAATGACTTTTAAAAAGAAGATTAACCAGAGACAGAGTGGTGTGTAGAACAGGCATATTGAGTAAAATACACTGCTGAGGGGGGCATCGGGGCAAGGCAGGAAAGGTCTGCTATGCCATGTGGGTCCCCTCCCTGACCAGGATCAAACTGGCACTGCAGTGCGGTGGATGCTTCACAGCATGGCACTCAAACTGCTGCGCCACCAGGGAAGCCCAAAAGCTGCTTTATTGAAGTATAATTTACAAAACATAAAGTTCATCCTTTAAGAGAGCATAAATCAAGACTTTAGAATATTGACAGTTGTAACCATCACACTCAGTATTTAGGAAGCTTCCATCACCCCAATATGCAGCACAAAACCAGTGTGTGGTCATTTTCTCTCCTCACCTCCCCTCAGTCCTTGGCAACCAAGGACTGAATTTCTGAGTATCCGTGTCTTGGTATATCACAGAAAGAGACTCACATAACACATGCCTTTTTAAAAAGGTTGAAAGTCACAAAATTGAGCCAAAACATCCAGACACAAGAGTAATGATGTCTGTATTTTTCAGCTGTATATTCCTGTTTTCAAAAAAATACCATTACTAGAACAAATAACATGAGCAGCATGAAGACTCACAAATCACAATATTGTATGTATATCATGAAATGTAAAGTCTCCCAACGGAATCCAAACTCTGTCCTTCTTCACCTAGTCTGCGCTTGCAGCAGTACTTGCTGTGATAGTCACAGTGATCTGCGCTGACACCATACAAGGTTAACATTACACAGTTAGAACTGCCATCTGATGCACCTGTTATGCTGTGGTAGAGAAAATAACTGTTATTATATACCACAGGGAAAACCAAGAAACAATAGCAGTGTTCATATAAATGTTATATTAGAAAACCTGAAGTGTATAAAGACTACTGTTGGGATTAAGTGACAACACACTGTCCATTCTTTATCATTTATCAAATATTCATTATCTCTCAACATCTGCATGTTATAAGTCATGTCAAACAATTACATTATTATTACCATGAATTTTACTTCCCCCCTAGGCATCATGACTTAAAAGAAAGCTCAACAGGACAGGGGGTGAGGAGGGATGAGATTACAGGGGGAGGCACAGGACAGGGGGAGACTCCGGTGAGTGGTCCTGGGGGCACCGTGGTGCTGGCAGCTGATGGGGTGCCCAGTGTGATGAGTTACAACAAACACATAAATTATGTGAACAGACAGTGATCACACCAGAGGAAAGCACAATGATTTAAAACTTTATATATTCAATGTTATTTAACTACTTTAGGCATTAAGGTATTTTTTAAAAACAGTGAAAAGCTTATACCTGAATATTCAATAATCACAGTGGTGTAGAGAACATCACATTGTCCATTTTGGAGTTTTAACTTCTGCACATTTGCAAATGATTCCATTAAAATAGATCACGTGCATTCAAAAATTAAAAGGGAATCTTACTTTGGTGTGTACCTGGATCCTTTTATTGTCATCCACGGGTGCTCACTGCTCTTACGGGAGACGCCAACCCACGAGAGAAGTGATATGGATCTCAGAAATCTCTGCCCCAAAATAAAGAATTTCATTTCAGTAACTCTGATGACCACATTGTTGTTTTCACAGCACAAGTCACATGTCCTTCCATGGGGTTCTATTTTTCAGAATGCTGTACTGTTCATGTCCATATATAATATAATAGAGTTGAAAAAAATTTTATAATGCCACAAATGCCCACCAGTGTTTGTACTTTTGATCTAAAAGGAACTCGGCAACATTTATGCTCCTTACTTTGATACATAACATTGATTCACAAAACTTCATAATTACCCATGGTAACAAAACTAGCAGAGCAAACAGTCTTAACTAAGTCCAGATCCTATGACATTCAGTTTTCCATATACCTAAAGAAATCCATGTGCTTTCCTACTACTTCCCTCTGATGGGCTATTAAAAGGAAGTGAATTGAGGATGAGAATGTGAACTAGAAGCCCAGTTTCACCCCATCTCTAGCTAGACAAGCCCTGGGTCACTCTGTTTCTGAACTGGTAGTGTTACAAGGCAACCCTAATATAAAATGGGTTCCCCTCACTGGGTCCTCCATCCGCGCGCTCAGAAGACTTTTAAAAAGTCCCAACTCCAGGTACACATGGCAAAAGTTATTAACAGGTTTTATTCTACGAAAGAAGGGGAATAAAATAGTAATAACACCAAGCGAAAAAGAGACGGATACAAATCCACAAATACCCTACCAGATCTAAGCAATGGCACGTTGAGAGCTGGCTCCAAGTCGAATGAGATGGCTCCTCGGTAAGAAGAAAGACCCCAAGCTCACCTCTGGTTTTATAGCCAGCCCGGCTGCTTAACTCCACCCTCAGGCCCCAGTGATCCATTTGTGGTTCTGGACCACTGATGGTCTGGAATGGGGGTTGGAGCCCAAACACCCATAATGCATTCAGCACTACCTTTTCCCCCTAACAGTAGAACCCAGAGGCCAGAAGAGGTGATTTCTACCAGCTTTTCCACGCTACTCACCTCTAGCATAGCTGTAAGTTCTAAAGACAAGAGTCAAGGGGAAGAGTGAAAGGTGATAAGAGAGAGTCACAGGGTCTGGACCCAGACTCAGGGCTTCAGAGTGAGGGTCTCCTGCCCCCCACAGACACACGAGGGAGGTTTGCTGCTTCCAGCTCCCAGTGACAGGAGGCGGCTCCTGCTCTGGGAGAGGGAAGCTGCCCGGAGCCAGCAGGGCCTGAGAGGGGCTGCCTCACCTGTGCACAGTGGACAGCAGAGGAGGGGCCTCTCCCCCCTCCCCAGAGGCCCAGGGCAAGCAGGTGGTGGGAGTTGCAAAGGGGTCTGGGGCTAAATGACTCAGCCCAGGACATAGCTTCTCCCTGAGCTGGACAGGTGGGCTTGTATTGTCACAGCCACATAGCTCAGCAAATCTAACAACTACAGATGGATGCAGCAATATGAGTCAACTGCAAAAATGTATAAGGAGAGTGCAAAAAAGCATGTTTTTAATAAACATGTACTCTGCAGGATGCCATGTGGATAAAGTCTCATAAGGAGCAAGGAGGTCTTAGTACCGAGATTCAAAATGGTGGTTAAATAACCTTCAAGGAGGAGTGGTGGGAGAGGGCAGCAAGCCTCTGGGCTTTGGGAACTTCTAATTCACCTCTGATTATTGGTACAAGACTCTACTCACTGTGTGATAAATCTGCACATTTCACAGACACCTAACTTCCTTGATGTACGGTAGAATTAAAGTTGCTAAGTTTACTTAAAAACAAAAGCATTTAAAGAAACAAGATTTTCTGAGTAGAGCAACTCCGGACACTCAGGTGAGCACCATCGATGCAAAAATAAAAGTAAAGTCAGACAGTGGACTATTCACAGACTCTAAATAAACTGACATATGTAAGTGAACTATGGATGAGTTCTGTAAATGCATACTGACTGAGATAACTTTCTGAATCGTTGACTCTTACCATCTCTTCCTCGTGATCCATGAGGAGCAGGCTGGCGTTCTTAGCAGCACAGGCCTCCATGCTCTCGCTCCAGGTTGTTCGCTCATCACTGAGGTAGTAGCAGCTGTCGGAGTAGGAGAACCACTCCTGCGGACACGGGGCGCAGTGATCTGCCGAGGGAAAATTAGCCGTTTCCAAAAATTAAAACAAAAAAAGAATTTAATAATTACAATATCTCCTATAGGTGAGTACGGCTCCTTATCCGAGGAATTCATGTGCTCGCATACAGCAAACTCACACACAGCAGTATGCACTTAGTGTGCCTGAGCATTGTGGACAAAACATATTTTGAACATTCAAGTATTTATCCCTTACATGTCACACCAGCAGGACACTGACCCGCCGGCTACACGGAGCGTGCTGACAGCTCGTGAATAACTCTGCACGCTGCTGCACGCACGGGACACGTGGTGCTTGATCATCAGGGATGAGCATATGGTTTACAATTTCTGCCATTCTCAGGAAGAACTATTATCACTACTGCCTAGTGTAAGATGTAGAAAAATACAAACTGTGCTAACAAATATATTTTAAAGTCATTATGCACCTTGTATCGTTGTTAATGGTGAGAAATCATTTTGCTCCGGCTTTATAGTATCTAGAAAACATTAAATAATCCTTATACGAGTTAATAATGACATGCATAAATTTATTTATGATATATGTTTTAAATTTCAGTTCATTTCATTGTTTAAGAGAAGATTAATCTTGAATAAAATTGTTATTACCAAGAAATATTAAAAAGCATAGAAGATTTGGAAAAAAATTAAACATAAAGGACCTAATTTGAGCATATTCTAAAGTATTTACTTTTACTGATCTCAGGAATGAATTTGCATTTCTCAGTAAAGTATTTTAGTTTCTTAAAGCATGACTTTGTGATGAAATCACAATATATATATGGAAATTCCCTCGATCATTATGTTTTTATATATTTATTAAAATATAAATATACTTTGTAATGAAATTTTTATATATCAATCACTCTTTTAAAATAAATATATTTTTAAAATGTATACTTAGAATATAATACTTTGAATTTTTTTTTTAAAAAAGCAACCTATATTTTGTTTAAAATCATGCAATAAATTCAGATGTGAAATCGTCTCTAAACATAAAATATGAAAATTTCAGAAACACTGACACTGTTCAGAGCATTAAACGTCCCCACATATTTCAAGATGCTCTTACAGGGGATAAGGACCGCGGTCTTTACCACCGTGGACACCAAGACCAGGCAGACAAGCCCCAGCACCTCGGCAGCCACCTGCGCCCGAGGCAACGGCGAGTCTGCAGGAGAGAAGCGACACGAGGAGATGAGACACACGCGACAGCTCAGACACGGGCCCGCACACTCGGGTCACGCAGGGGCTGGACCCCTGCGGCCCGCTGGGACCCTCCAGGACGCGCCTTTGCGCTTCCAGCACCTAATGTTCCGTGAGTTACTGGTCAAAGCCCACAGCTTCAACGAGCCTGAGTAAGACCGGCCCCCACCCTTATCAGAAGGACCTACTCCAACTTCAAGCTCCAACTCCCAAAGGAACCTACCCCAGCTTGTCCCCTCCTCTTTCCACATCTGCACCTGATATCACATCGTGAAGTTAAAAGGCACCTGGCACTGATGTTTTAACTTCGCCAGGTGGTGCTTGTCACCCCCTGGGAGACCCTGAGGAGGCGCTGAAAGTGTCATTCCACAGAAAGTGTTTGCGATTCTCTGACTGAAGTGGAGCGCCAGTGTCCTTACCCCTCGTGCGTTTCCCTCTGGAGTCCAGACGCCACTCTGGGTGGTGTTCTCTGTGGTCGTGCATCTCTGCGTGTGTGAGGCAGGCACTGGCTCCGTGCATAGAAGCAGCTGGAACGCTGCAGTGAGTGGATAATAACAGACACGTGATGAGCGGTCACTGGGCCTCTGTGGGCAGGTGCAGGAGAGTCACACAGAGCAGCTGCACTACTGCCAGGTCTGGGTCTAACTTCCTTAGGCGGTAAGATGAGTTACAGGATGGACTGAATATAACATATTCTTTATTTTATTGATAATGTTGTTTCTGGAGCAATAAAAACATGATGAGGACTAAGACACCTCATGACTATTTGTTATTATAAAGTCAGATTCCATGGAAACATTTAAATACCATTAGAATTTATGTACTAAAAGTAAAAGGTCATATTAGAGAAGTAGTATGTACCATTGATGGCAAGTGTCAAATCCAGTCTCTACTGACTAAAGTTGGGTAGAACCATGTTAGCAGAGATGATAATATCCTGCTCTAAACTACTTCCAGTCACTGTTCTCACTTAGTGACTTACATTTATTTATGAAATGTGAAGGATTAAGTGTTAATATGATATTTTACCTCAAAATATTGTGTCATACTGAGAAAGATTTTAAAGAAATATTTTACATTAAAAAGTGTTGCAAGACACTAAAATCATTTTATCCTAAACAATACTGACAACAAACCAACCCAAAGATTTTTCAAAATAGTTAGCATAATACTTAACAAATAAATTAATGACTATGATTTAAAAAGTAATAAAATTATAAATTAAAAATCACTTACAGAATTACAGTGTTGGTTCAAACACCCAGAAGGATCCAATGACTGGGCTAGTCAGGTAAGGTGACTTAGTTGTGTGAACATTTGCAATAAATCAGATAATGCCATCTAATAATGAATCCATGGTCTGTGTGTGAGTGGAATCTGAAATAAATTCTCCTTGTGAAACCTGCCATGTGTGAACCTACCTAACATCCAGAAGCTTTGTTTGCTGATCTAAGCTGAGAATGAACTGGGTAAGACATAATGCATGTGAAACACTTAATATACATGCTTCTTTTTATAAACACTCAATTAATATTGGTCATTTAATCCTTTGGCAAATTGCCAGATTCTTATACCTTATTCATAACTTTTGACCATATAACAAAATTCATTAGTCTACTGTATCAGTGATAACATCACTTTTTGACTATGCTTAATTTTAAAATAATACATTTGATGATGTATAAAAGAGAATGTATAGAAGCTACCTCATCGTGGTTTTTTTTCATTAAACTTCTTCTCAGTGACTCTAAACGAGTATATGAGGAGTTCCTATGGACCTTCCTGATATGTAAATTCATTTTAAATGCTTAACTAAACTTCAAATAAAGTATAGAATTATGTCTGTACTGATACAAAATCCAAAATAAACTCACCCTTGCATGAACCTATGAGATTTCAAGTTAATTGGGTTGATAAAAACAATTATGTTTGCATACATGCACTTGACTATTCTCCAAAGTCAAGAGTTTGAATAATTAAGAAATCCTACTATATTTGATGGCTATTCTCCCACCCTGAGTTATTCAATAAAGGAAACAAAGTTCTTTATAATTTGATTGCATCATGCATTGTATTTGTAATCTACCACTCAGGCTGGTAGAGAGAGGAGTGTAGGAACACATACCTTGTGCTGACCGAAGAGTGGAGTATCCTCTAGCGGGAGACCTGGTTGTGCTTAGAAACAAAAGAAATAGTGTCTGGGCTTTGCACAGACTCTCCTGTGAAGGTTCAGAGAGAGGCAAGCTCAAAGAAAGTAGATTTCTTACCATTGTCACTTTAACTTCCACAGGAAATTCTAACACTTGGTCAGTTGTGAAGACAGGTTATGCATTCACACCTCTCCAGACTATAGAACACATTTAGGCTCAAAATATGTTATGTAGTTTGTCCATTTTCAAATGTATCAGAGAAATTATATTCCTATTCAAAAACAGGCCAGGGCACAAGTGACCAGGTTTTGCTGTTAAATTGCTTCCATCTCAGTCACAAGCACTGAAACCTTAGGCCTGGTCAAGAAAGCTTAGTTTACTGTCTTCATGCCATGGATGAAGAAAAACACCTCAATCAAAATGTAATATATCCAACAATTTATCTCATTTAAAAATTATATCAATATATTATACAGGTAAATTGATTGATAAACTATCCAGGGTTTGAGGGTATAAGCTCATGGCTGTGCTGCTGTATGTAACACCCCAGAATTGCTTTACTTGTATGCTAATTGTATGCCGATCATGAAGTGCCCTTATTTTCTGCCATGTTCCACTGGTTCATCACCCCATCCATCTACCCCCATTTCTTACTCTCCCCTACTTCCCAACCTACAGTTAGGTTCTCTCTTTAGTTTTATTTCAATTGCTCCAATGTTTTTAAAATTCTAGATATGAGTGAACTTGTGGCATTTGTTTCTCTTTATGATTCATTTCACTTCAGATCATCACCTAGTTACATTCAAGTTGTTCCAGATGGCACAATTCATTTTTTTAATGCCTGGGTAGAATTCCATAGGCATCTATACCACGTCTTCTTCATACACTCGTCTGCCACTGGGGATGTATGTTGTTTCCACAACTTGGCTATTGGAAATAGTGCTGCAAGGACATAGGAATGTTATATCCCTTCAAATTAGTGGGTATTAACCCTTCCGATAGATCCTGAAGAGTAGAAATGCAGGATCATTTAGCAGATCTATTAGTACTATCTGAGGAACCTCCCTACTTTTTTTACCTGGGCTCAACCAACTTATTTTCTATCAACAGTGTAAGAGGTTCCTTTTTCCACACTCATCAAACTGTAGTTGCTGATCTATTTTTAGACAGTTGCTGATCACAGGTACACTGCATTATAATATGAGAAGAGAGCATGATCATTAAGGTTTTATTTAAGAATGAAAGATGCTTAACATTTGCCGGAAAAAAAAAAAAGGATTTTTTTCTTCATGAACACACAGAAATAACTCATTCCAGTTGATGAAAACAGTTTAAAAAAATCTATTGGGTATTGTTTATAAAGCAGTCATAAGAAGAGGAATACTACAGAATTAGTTTTATTACAGAAAATAAGATGAAAAATAAAATTAATCTCATACCAGTGTCAAATATAAAAATTGTATCCCCTAAAATTGCAAAAGTTATAAATGAAACAGTTACTGTTCCTTCTATTCAACACTGGAAATAAAACCAAAGCCTAAAAATTATGCTTTAGTGACATAATTCCATACATTAGCTAATCCATTCGCACATCAATCACATGTACTCAAAAAAGAAAAGAAAACTTATTTCATTTGTAAACTGAACCATTTATTGACATGCAGGGGTGCTCACTGCCTTTATGGGAGACTCCAACCTACAGGAGAAGTGAAATGGAACTCAGAAATCTCTACCCAAAAGAAAGATTTTCTGAAATCTGAAATAACCATGTTGAAAACATTCTGTTTACCACTATGAGCAGTGTCTCCTGTCATGGTTCTTAGTTTTCAGAATGGAATGAGACTCTATTCTAATCTAACACTAAGATACAGAGTTGAAAACACTTTTCATTTTGCCATACTTCTTACTAATGCTTGAATTTTTATTTACAATGAAACAACATTTATACCCAGAAGTTTCACTTTCTATTTTAACAAGGAAAATTCTGATTTACCTAATAATTGTTAATGTAGCAAGCTCTTAAGTCCAGATATGCTCACATTCAGTTTTCCGTATGCAATAAAGTAATTGACTTATTGTCTACTACTTTCTGATATGGATTTTAAGAGGAAAATGAGAGCAGCGTTATCGTTGATGAGTCTATGGCAGAGAAACCACACCTTGCATCACTTTTACCTGGAGAAGCCCACGTCACTGCTGGTGAGCCGGTGTCTGGTGCGCCACGTGTTTTCTTTTCTGCGTGTTGCTCCCTGCTAAGCAGAACTGGAAGTCCCATTTAAGACAGAAGTAAATGAAACACTGAACAGTGGAGAGAGAAAAACCGAAGGGTTTGGGTGCCAGGGGGTCTCCTCCACATGCACAGAGGACCCTGGTCAGGTCTACAGCTCCCAGATCCCAGCAATAATACATGGGGGTGCCCACTTGCCGTAAGGAGAACCCCTTGAGACACCGAAGGAAGCCTGGCAAGAGCGATGCTTCACCTGTTCGCGGTAAGCAGCAGAGGAGGGGCCGCTCCTTTTCCCACCTACAGGTGTGGGGCAGGATGAGAGCGGAGGTGGGACCAGCAAAGGGGACTGAAGACTGAATGACTCAACTTGGAAAGCTCTTTACACCTGAGAGCACAAAAGTCGTGTCCTCCAGCAGGGACTGAGGGTAGAATGGGACTTTGATGTTGTGTTCACATAGCTCAGCAGTGAAATCTAACAAAGTATAGCTAAGTGCATTAATGTGAGTCAGTTACAAAAACAGCATGTGAGTGCAGAGAGATGGGAGACACACACGTAATGTGCGACGCATGTGCATGAAGGTTACAGAAAGCACGCTGGTCTGGAGCATGGAGGGTCACGACCGAGGTTAGAGAGCCAGGAGGAGAAAGGGCTCTGGGCCTTGAACTCCTTGTTGTGATCGGATTTGTACGTGTAAGAGTCTCACTTTGTGATGAGTCAGCACATGCTGCATGCTTACATCCTTAATAACTCTGCTTCACTTGTAGGTAAGTTTTTTTTACAAGCAAAAGCATTTACAGAAACAGGATTTCACCCTAAGTAAAGCAATTCTGGGCTTTATCAATTGTGCAGAAATGGTACACAAACATAGTAAGAGCAATCAATGGGATATTATACAGACTCTAACATAAATAACCTACAAATGTGCACAGATGAAGAATGAATTCCATAAACACACACTGACTGAGATAGTTTTGAAACATTCACGATCTTACCGCGTCTTCCTCATGATCTGTGAGGAGCAGGCTGGAGTTCTAACCCCAGCACAGGCCTCCACGCTCTCGGTCCAGATTTCTTTTCCCTGCTGACAAGGTAGATGCTGGCGGAGCAGGTGAGCGCCCTCTGGACAAGGGCCGCAGTGAGGGGCTGAGGAACATCATGAACTATTTTTTAAAAATTGAATTGTAAAATTGAGATGTACCTACAGACATGATTGGGTGTAAGTGTGCATTCATGTGTCATCTTGTGCCTCTCACAGGCTGGTGTGTGTGAAATAAAACACACTCACACGCTCACAGAATGGGTCAAATCCTCACCCAAATCCATGTGCTCACGAAGAGCAAACTTACCAACAACAGCCACTCTACACCCCTGAGAATCAGTGAGCGAAGCCATTCTTTGAACCGAATCCCTTACCCCTTTCATCACACCGCAGCGCACGCGACCAGGGCTGCACTGGACCCGGTGGGGACACTGAGCATTTCTTCACGTTGTGCACACGAAGGAAATTCTCCTACACCCCATGAATGTTTATTGTACAATTTCACTGTGTTTGCCCCTTTCCAACGAAACGTTATCACTCTGCCTAGTTCAAGGTCAACAAAATATAAATCGTACTAACATTGTTATTTTGAAAACATTTATGTACCTTATTTCCTTGTTAATGGTGAGAAATTATTCTGCTCTGTCCTTATAGTACCTAGAAAATATATAATCTTTATAAAATTAATGTTCATCTGAACATATGTACTGTAGTTACTTCAGTTCATTTCCCTGTTAAAGATTAAATTAGGCTTGAATAAAATTGATATTACTAAGAAAAATTAAAAAGCACAGACTAGGAAAAAATTCAAACATAAAGGATGATATCCAAAAGTATACTTAACAGATCGCAAGAATTTGCATTTATCAATAATGAATTTAGGTCTCCTAAAGCATGTCCACGTTCTAAAATAATAATATATAATTTATGCATAATATTAACAAATCAGCATGGTTTTATACCTCTATTAAAATATAAATTACAATGATATTTTTATACAATAAACTTGGTAATGAGATTTTAATACAGGAAATATATTTATTAAAATAAATACACGTAGAATTCTGTACTGCATTTGTAATCCCCCACTCAGCGGACGGGCTTGTAGAGACAGGAGAGGAGGAACATCCGCTGCTGCTGGCTGATGAGCAGAGTGTCCTCCAGCAGGAGACCTGGTTGCCCTGGGGAAGAAAAGAAATAATGTCTGGGCTTTGCACAGTCTCTCCTGAGAAGGTTCAGAGAGAGGCAAGCTCAGAGAAAGTAGATTTCTTATGTGTCACAATTTCCACAGAAAATTCTAACTCTTGTGCTACTGTGAGGAAGTTGTGCCTCCCACCCGCCAGACTCCAGGAGACACCTGTGCTCATAGCAGGCTGTGTACCCTGCCCATCTTCACATGTGTCTGAGAAATGACATTCACATTCAAAAATACCTCAGGGTACAATTGACTGTCCAGACTTTGCTGCTACATGGCTTCCATTTTAATCACAAGCACTGAAACCTTAGGTCTTGTCAAGAAAACTGAGTCTACCCTCTTCATGACATGGATGGAGAGAAGCACCTCAATCTAAATATAATCAAGCTATATTTTAATTTTATATCAATTACGTGGCCCTGATTTAAGAGACTGCGCATTGCTGAGGTGTAGACTCATGCCTGTCAGATGCATGTCACCACACCTGGCCTCACGAAGCACCCACATCTCCCCACTGTTCACCGCTTCCCTTCCCCCTCTGCGCCCACTCCCACCCTTCCCTTCTAGTACTTAGTCTCCACTTTGAAGTCAGTTTTCTGAGATTTTTGTTTAGTTTTACCTGTTCCTTTGTTTCTTTATATTTGAAGTGCGTGTGCTCATGTGGCATTTTTTTCTTTGGTTTATTTCACTTCACAACATCCCCTCTAGTCCTACCCACTTGCTCCAAACACCATGACTTCATCTTTTATGGCTGCCTGGTCTCCCGCTGTGCATGTCCCTCATCTTCTTACCGCTCACTGCACTGAGGACCTAGGTAGTCCCACGCCGTGGCTATTGTCAGTCTGCTGCATGGACACTGGAGTGACCTGTCCCTTCAAGTCAGTCATTTTTATTTCTTTGACAGACAGAGCAGTAGGACTGCAGACCCATTTAGCAGATCTAACCGTGATCCCTGAGGAACCTCCATACACCCTCATAGGGCTCTACCAAGCTACACTTTAGCAGCAGTGCACAAGCGTTCCTTTCCACACGTCAAGACCTGTTGTTGCTGCTCTTCGTGTGGCCATTCTCACAAATGCACTGCGCTTTCACAAACACAGTAGAGGGTGATCATCGTGATTCTATCTAGAAATGCAGATGTTTTAACATTTGTGAAAAAAAAAGATACTTTGCTTCATGAACAGCAGAGATAATATCATTCCAAAGGATGAAAAATAATGAGTATCAACAATTGGCTATAAAATGATCATTAAAGAGGGTTTTTACAGACTTGGCTTTATTAGAGAAAACCCGATGAAAAAATTTAAAAAATACCATAGTGAAGTGGAATCTCAAAATTACACTCCCTGAAATTGTGAAAGTTACCTATGGAACCTTCAATGTACCTTCTTGTCAACATTAGAAATAAATATATACACAATGGAATGTTATTCAGCAGTCATAAAGTAAACTAGAGCCATTACCGGCAACATGGGTGGAGCTTGAAGGGATTATGATAGTGAAATAAGTCAGAAGGAAAATGAAAAATATCAGGTGTTCTCACTTATAGGAGGAATATATGGGATCAAGGAAAAATATTAATAACATCATCAACAACAACAAAGCCACAACAAGCAAAACAAAAATAAACAGACAGCATCAAATCAGAGGCATTTTGTAGGATAGAGGCAGGGACAAGAAGAGCACAAGGGACTATGGTGATGGTGCAAAGGTGAATTGGTGGTGGGATTTCATTGGGGACTTCACCTAGAAAGCAAAGAAAATAAATTGTAAATACATTTCTTACAATAAATAAAAAAATAAATTAAAAATTAAAAAATAAAATCTAAGTCTTTGAAATGTCAGAACCAAAGCAATTGTATTTATATAGAAGACAAAATGTGTGATTATTTATAAACAAACTCATTTACATTAAATGGTCTGTATCTTGTAAATATACTTGAAATGATACAAATAATACAAAGTCCTAAAATCATAGGCTATAAAATGGATTTGCAAACCTCACTTGTATTTCTGTGAACAACAGCAAAAAATACTAAAGGAAATTTATTTACTTATTATTTATTTTTAAAGATTTGTTTATTTATGCATACAAGTGGTGGGGTACAGCTCAGAGTCCAGGGCGGTGAGAGGATTCACCAGACAGAGCAGGGAGCAGAACAGGCAGAAGGACTGAAACACACTGCTGAGGGGAGCAGCAGGCGAGGCAGGAGAGGTCTGCTGCGCCATGTGGGTCCCCTTCCTGGCCTGCAGCAGGGATCGAACTCGTGCTGCAGTGGCTGCGGTTTGCTTCATAGTGCGTTGCTTAACCCGCTGCGCCACCAGGGAGGCCCAGGAAATTTAAAGATATGAAAAAAATAAAAAAAGCTTGACTGTGGGCCTCCCTGGGGCGCAGCAGGCTGAGTGCCGCACTGTGAAGCATCTGCAGCCGCTGCAGCGCGAGTTTGATCCCCAGCCAGGGCGCAGCAGACCTCTCCTGCCACCCCGCTGCTCCCCTCAGCAGTGTGCTTCAGTCCTTCTGCCTGTTCTGCTCCCTAATCTGTCTCTGGTGATTCCTCTCACTTCCTGTAATCTCCTGTACCACAGCTCTTGTATGCATAAATAAATAAATACTTTTTTTAAAAAAAAAGCATGACTGTGAAATACATAGATTACCAAAAGACTTCTATAATGATACAGACTATAATAAAAACAAAATAAAAATGATAAAGCATAAAGAATGCTACAGGTGGAATAATAAATATTGGAAAGTTGACTAAACAGTTATAAAAAGAAAGTAAATTATAGTTTTCCAGGAAGCAAGTTGTAGGAAATGAAATTAGGTCACAGAAAAAAATATAAAGTTGTGTAAAGTTTGAGAATTATTTAAAAATCCCATGGGGTTTCAATTTTTAAAAGCTGCTTTATTGATGTATCATATATAAAATATGAAAATCATCCTTTCAAAGAGCATAAGTTAAGATTTTTAGAAGAGTCCGTTAGTAACCATCACTGCTCTCAGTTCTTAGGAAGCTTCCATCACCCAACATGCGCACAAAATCATGGACGGTCATTTCCTCTTTCCACCACGCCCCCTCTGTCCCCTGCACCATCAACCCACTCTCTGGATTTCTGAGTGTCCGTATCTTGGTATTTCATAGAAACAGACTCACACACCACGTGACCTTTTAAAAACGGTTGAATGTCACAGACATGAGTTTGAGCCAAAACATCAGACAACGGTAATGATGCCTGTACCTTTCCCTGTGCGCATTACTGTTTTCCAGTATTGTTTCTGAAAAATGCCATGACCCTAACGAACAACATGAGCAGCATGAAGACTCACATAATCACAATGTTGTATGTAAATCATGAAATGTAAAGTCTCCCAACGGAATCCAAACTCTGTCCTTCTTCACCTAGTCTGCGCTTGCAGCAGTACTTGCTGTGATAGTCACAGTGATCTGCGCTGACACCATACAAGGTTAACATTACACAGTTAGAACTGCCATCTGATGCACCTGTTATGCTGTGGTAGAGAAAATAACTGTTATTATATACCACAGGGAAAACCAAGAAACAATAGCAGTGTTCATATAAATGTTATATTAGAAAACCTGAAGTGTATAAAGACTACTGTTGGGATTAAGTGACAACACACTGTCCATTCTTTATCATTTATCAAATATTCATTATCTCTCAACATCTGCATGTTATAAGTCATGTCAAACAATTACATTATTATTACCATGAATTTTACTTCCCCCCTAGGCATCATGACTTAAAAGAAAGCTCAACAGGACAGGGGGTGAGGAGGGATGAGATTACAGGGGGAGGCACAGGACAGGGGGAGACTCCGGTGAGTGGTCCTGGGGGCACCGTGGTGCTGGCAGCTGATGGGGTGCCCAGTGTGATGAGTTACAACAAACACATAAATTATGTGAACAGACAGTGATCACACCAGAGGAAAGCACAATGATTTAAAACTTTATATATTCAATGTTATTTAACTACTTTAGGCATTAAGGTATTTTTTAAAAACAGTGAAAAGCTTATACCTGAATATTCAATAATCACAGTGGTGTAGAGAACATCACATTGTCCATTTTGGAGTTTTAACTTCTGCACATTTGCAAATGATTCCATTAAAATAGATCACGTGCATTCAAAAATTAAAAGGGAATCTTACTTTGGTGTGTACCTGGATCCTTTTATTGTCATCCACGGGTGCTCACTGCTCTTACGGGAGACGCCAACCCACGAGAGAAGTGATATGGATCTCAGAAATCTCTGCCCCAAAATAAAGAATTTCATTTCAGTAACTCTGATGACCACATTGTTGTTTTCACAGCACAAGTCACATGTCCTTCCATGGGGTTCTATTTTTCAGAATGCTGTACTGTTCATGTCCATATATAATATAATAGAGTTGAAAAAAATTTTATAATGCCACAAATGCCCACCAGTGTTTGTACTTTTGATCTAAAAGGAACTCGGCAACATTTATGCTCCTTACTTTGATACATAACATTGATTCACAAAACTTCATAATTACCCATGGTAACAAAACTAGCAGAGCAAACAGTCTTAACTAAGTCCAGATCCTATGACATTCAGTTTTCCATATACCTAAAGAAATCCATGTACTGTTCTGCTACTTCACTCTGAACAGGGATTTTAAAAGGACATGAACTGAAGATGAGAATGTGAACTAGCAGCCCAGTTTCACCCCATCTCTAGCTAGACAAGCCCCGGGTCACTGTTTCTGAACTAGTAGAACCCAGAGTTCCAGAAAAAGTGATTTCCACTCATCTCTCCATGCTACTCACAGGTCTTAAGCAGAGCTGTAAGTTCTAGTTAAAGACAAGAGTCAAGGGGAGGAGTGAAAAGGTGGGAAGAGCAAGTCCCAGGGTCTGGACCCAGACTCAGGGCTTCAGAGTGAGGGTCTCCTGCCCCACACAGACAGATGAGGGAGGTTTGCTGCTCCCAGCTCAGGTGACAGGAGGCGGCTCCTGCTCTGGGTGAGGGAAGCTGCCCTGAGCCAGCAGGGCCTGAGCAGGGGCTGCCTCACCTGTGCACAGTGGGCACCAGAGGAGGGGCCTCTCCTCCCCCAAAGGCCCAGGGCAGGCAGGTGGTGGGAGCAGCAAAGGGGCCTGGGGCTAAATGACTCAGTCCCGGACACAGCTTCTCCCTGAGCGTGAGTGTCACGTCCTCCCAGGGACACTGGACGGGTGGGATTGTATTGTCACAGCCACATAGCTCAGCAAATCTAACAACTACAGATGGATGCAGCAATATGGGTCAACTGCAAAAACTGTATAAGGAGAGTGCAAAAATGCAAGTAAACACGTTCACTGCAGGATGCCATGTGGATAAAGTCTCATAAGGAGCAGGGAGGTCTTAGTGCTGAGATTCAAGATGGTGGTTAAATAAGCAGCAAGGGGAAGTGATGGGAGAGTGCAGCGGGGTCTGGGCGCTGAGAACTTCTATATCACATCTGATCTGTAGGTGCAAGTCCACTCACTTTGTGATAAATCTGCACATTTTTCAGATACCTACTTCCTTGATGTGTAGTATGGTTAATGTCTATTTACTTTAGAAACAAAAGCATTTACAGTAACAGGATTTTCTGAGTAAAGCAACTCTGGATGTTGTCATGTGACTATTAATGATGAAAAATATAAGTAAAGTCAGACTGTGGAATATTATACAGACTTTAAATAAACCACACATATGTAAGTAAACTATGGATGAACTCTGTAAATACATACTGACTGAGGTAACTTTCTGAATCGTTGACTCTTACCATCTCTTCCTCGTGCTCTATGAGGAGCAGGCTGGCGTTCTCAGCAGCACAGGCCGCCACGCTCTCGCTCCAGGTTTTCTTTTCATCGCTGGAATAATAGCAGCTGTTGGAGTAGGAGAACCACTCCTGCGGACAAGGGCCACAGTGATGTACTGAGGAAGAATTAGCTGTTTTCAAAGAAACTTGAATTAGAAGTTAAAATATATAATATGCATTGGAATTAAGGGGTATGTGTGTTAACTCTGCATCATATAGCCTGGTACACATAAAACAAAACACACTCACAGAAAAAGTTCAGCTCCTCATCCCAGAATCTATGTGCTCATGTAGAGCAAAATGACAATTTCTTCATGTTGTTTTATATGAGGACATTCCCCTATTAATTTCATTCATGAAGTTATTATCCAGGAGAGTAATTTTAGCCTCTCTACAAAATAATTATCATCTTTGCCTAACTTAAGATGTTGACATTATATAAATTGCACTAACAGTATTTTGAAAATCATGAGGTACCTGTTGTTGTTAATGGGGAGTTGTTATTCTGGCCTTGCCCTAGAAAAAAATACAATAATCTTTATAAAAACTGATATTGATCTTAAGTAATCCAATATGAGTCTCTAAGTAACGAATTTGTACATTGCTTAGGACTAGAATAATCTATAATCCAAGAAATTTTACCTTGTGGATTAATAAAGGAATGAGACAGGTGGAAATTATTTTGATAATATATAGGCCCAAACTTCAAAATCTCCTACAATACTTGTTTTAACAAATCGCAAGAATGAACCTGTATTTCCCAATTAGGTCTTTCACTCTCCAAAAGCATGCCTTTGAGTTATGAAATCTGAATGTATAAAATACTCTTCACTATCATTCTTTCTATCTGTAATTTAGACAAATTAGAATCATCATGTAGCATTTAGTACAAATACTGATAATAAGAGCGTTCTTATCTTAATATTATGAAATAATTGGAAGCCATGACAGTCATTAAGTGAAAGCTCCCCTTAAACTCCTTCACAAATTTACTTACTGGTTTTAAAAATCACTGCTCCAATAATACCGCACATCAAGACTAGGCAGATGAGCCCCAGGAGCCCTGCAAGGAGCTTCTCCAGAGGCGCTGCTGAGCCTGCAGGGAGAAGGGGATCCGCTGAGAGAGGACAGGGGGGGGACAGCTATAGAGTTTACAGACAAGAGAGTCTGCATAAACAGGAGTCAGAGCTATGAACCTGCTCCCGAGAGCCCATCCCCCGTCGTGATCTCTCTCTCCCAGGAGACATCACATATTTCAGGGCACATAATGCTCCAGAGCTGCTGGCCAGAGACTGCACGTTATTACACACTGACTAAAGCCAGGGGGCTGCTGGTTAGAGCGCGGCACTCCCACCGCAGCCAGGACCCGCACAAGTGAGGCTGTGTGCACTTGCTCTGCCACTTGCACACGCGCGCCCCAACCACACCCGCACACGGACACCGCGTGCTATGAGCGCTTACCTGTGCGGGGGCGCTGCCCGTCACTCCCGGGAGGACCCTGAGGAGCACCGCGAAGATGCAAGTCTGCGTAGGTCACGTCCTCCTGGGACACTGGATTCAGCTCTGCGTAGGTGACTCCCTCGTTATTCATTCCTGCAGTAAGTCCAGCCAGGGCCTGTGCACCCGGCAGGTGCACGTGAGGACACTTGGTCTGCAGTGACAAGCTCCCCAGTGCAGTGACACTGGGCGGGGTGAAGTGAGTCACTGTCGTGTCACAGCAGAGGTGCGAAAGGTCCCCATGCTTTAGAGCGTCAGCCAAGGGTCTCAGGCTAGAATATGCTCTCTTTGACTGAATATACACTATTTGTTGGGGCAATGAAAATGACAAATTAGTCAGGAATAAAAAAGTTCATGAGTAATAAATAGCATCCTTAAAGTCAGATTCAATAGAAATGTTTTAACATTACAAAACCACTATTAGAACCCAGTCAATAATTAAATAGGCTCATTTATTTTTTTTCAGTATTTTTAAATTGTGTATTTGTCACTGTGCTGTGAGAATTGGGTTTAAGAAAGAAATTGGGTTTAAGAATTGGGTTTAATTTATATTAGCATATAAATTAATATCGTATACTATATTACATTTATTGATTTATATTTACCTAATGGGATTATCAAATGGTCTTTTATTCTGAATAGTTGAGTTCTGAGAAACATTAAAAATTGAAGGAGATATTTTATATGTTTGCATGTTACATGACACACTAAACTTGCCCAAAATTTAAGAATGTTGAACATAAAAAGGACAATTTAAATGCTTGTTTTACAAAGGTAATGACTTATTGAATAAACTATGAAAATATAAAAGGGTAAATAAAAGGGTAAAACATTTATAACACTTTCAAATTTCACTGTGCTCAGTAGTTAGATACAGAATTATTCTGGTTTTGAAACTTAGAATATGTGGCTTTTTAAAGGCTACTAGGTGTAATCTCATCTTGTGATCTATAGAGATGGAAATAATATGGACTATGTAAGACATGTTAAGAATTAGCTCTCAAACACCTATTTGAGGCTCTCGATAAAAGTTATTTCAGTCACAACTTTCATGTCATCACTGCTGATTCATGCCAGTTAGATCATGTAAAATAATTAAGTAGCAGTTTCTTTTTATTTTTTAACAGTTATTATTTATTCATTCAAGAACTGGGATACAGGCCACAGATGTGGGGTGTGAGATAATTCACCAGAGACAGAGTAGGGAACAGAACAGGCAGACTGACTGAAATACACTGAAATCCACTGCTGAGGGGAGCAGTGGTGAGATAGGAGAGGTCTGCTGCGCCATGTGGGTCACTCGCTGGCCAGGGACTGAACTCGTGCTTCTGTGGCTATGAATGCTTCATAGTGTGTTGCTTAAACCCCTGTGCCATCAAGACGCCCGAGGGCAGTTTCTTTAATCAATATCAACATATGTTTTGCTTGATGTTTATCTATATGTTTAGAATAGCATTTTATAGATGCTACGGTATCTCAATTTTTCTTAAAAATCAAACTGCTTTTATTCAGCCTAAGTAAGTGCACGATGAATGCTGCTTCATCTTCATCAGTCAATGAATTCTTTTTTAGGAATCTACCAAAGAAGTTGCTCAAAATATAAATAATCAAAGAAATGTCCTGCATTGTGTTATAAAACAAAAAATTAATTGCTCATTGTCATCTGTTTGCAGATTTCACTATCAATTATATTGTCTTACAAACCCAAATATAAATGTGTGTATATACTCAACTTCTTACAGGCAACAACTTGAATACGTTTAGAAATCTTTTAACATCCTTCATGTTGTATGGATCCTTTTTACCCTGATTATTCAAATAAAAACACTGAGTTCTAATTTATTTTCTTGCACACTAATTGCACATCAGCTGCCGTCACATCTCTCAGTCCTTATCCCCACTAAATGATGGGGCAGAGACACACAGGAGAGTAGGGACACATACCTGCTGCCGGTCAGAAAGCCGTGCATCCCTTTGTGCCGTGACCAGGTTATTCCAACTAAGGCCTTCTGCTGTTGCTGGGACGTAAGAGAAATCTGCACAGACAAATCCAGGACAGAGTCAACAGCACCTGTGGTCTTCACAGATGCCTTGTGAAGGCTCAGCGTGAAGCAAAGGTGGAAAAAGCAGATTTCTCATCAATGTGTCATATAAGGTTTGAACAGGAAACTCTCACTGGTTATTTTGAAGTCAGATTATAACATCACCCCCTCCAGATGGTGGGAGATGTGCTCCCAGCTGGAAGGACAAATGGACGGTCTGCTTGTCCATTTATGGGCCTCTGGGATGTTGTTTTCGTCATCTCCAAGACGTGGGAGGGCTGGACCATCAGCTGTGAGCCTGTGTCCGCCTCAGCCACAACCTAGATGCTCAGAGCATCTTCAGTTTTGCTTTTAGAAGTAGACTGCTGAATCCTGGCATTACTTACACCTTTACCGCACACCCATCCTATTTCTGTTGCCATGAAAAAAATTCTAAAATTATTTAAACTGATTATCAACAGGAATTTAAAATTCTTTGTCACTATGTGTCCTCAGTAGTCACCACATTCCCAACTTTATATGACTGGACAGTCCATGACTTCTGAATTAGTGTGTCTATATTTTTGCCTCACTTATTGCGTTCAGTTTTATCCTTGTCAGACAAATAATTGAATCTTCATATGTACTCTGATAAAAATAAATGTCATTGGAAGGATAAAACATAAATGACAAGGAATGATACTGCTATAGCAGACTGAAATGTTAATTATTCATTACACTTTTATTAATTCATCTTTCAATTATGAATGTCTATATTTTATGGGAATATTCAGCATGAATGATAATAATCAATGAAACTATAGGCATAAGAAAAGTTATTTTTTTTAAATATCACCTAATGAGAAAGGAGGGAAGAAAAAGAAAACTTGAATCACAAGAAGAATCACAGGGATATATGAGAAACAATTTTAAATTAAAATCATCTAGGCCCTCCTTGGTGGCCCAGGGGAAAGTCTGTGTGTCACGGGCAGGATCTGAGTTTTATCCCAACCAGGAGCTGACCCACATGCATAGCAGACTCTGCTGTCTCCCTGCGGCTCCCCACTGCAGTGGATTTCAGTAGATCTGCCTGTTCTGCTCCCCACTCTGTATCTGGTGAACCCCCTCTCCCCCCATACATGTGGTCTGCAGCCCAGTTCTTATATGCATGTTTGTTTTGTCTTTTTTTTTTTAATCTTAAAACCAGCCTCTAGAACTCAAGTTTAGATTCAAAGCTAAATATTAAATTTCTTAAAGCTAAAAAAATGGCTCTTAGGCAGCTCCTGTCCTTCTGTTCAGGGCACAAGGGGCAGCGAAACCAGCCACGGACACTGCCCAGAGAGTCCCCTGCTCACGGCTGAGTTCTCACTCACACCCACAACTGCAAGACGACTCAGGCCCGGGAACCACCAAGGCGCTTATTTAACCATCAGGGAAAACAAGAGTCCCCGCGGCCAGCAGTGGCGCTCACCTCACCCAAGTGTCCAGCGTCTCTCAGGCCTGCTCCAGGCGGCTCCAAGGCGTCTTCCCGCTCTGAGGACGGAGCTCCGCTCCCGAGCAGCAGCCTCGGGCCTGAGATGGGTCTTCCTGCCACTGCGGACACCTCGTCCAGACTGGGCGGTGCTGACCCCCCACACAGCAGCACACACCGCAGTGGTGGCCCCGGAGCAGCCCGGACGCCCCAGGCAGCAGCGCTCAGCTACAGCGGGGGAATGACCCGCAGGCCCCACATGCCCTAGGTAGGCTCTGTGGGGTGCTCCCTTGTAGCGGCAGGATGGGAGCACAGGAGCAAGGTTCAGGATTAGACGGGTGAAGGAAGGAGTCTCTTGGAGCCCTTGGTGGCTTTTCATACTTTATTTAGCAGAGGTGGCCAGGTACATGGCAGGCAGGGGTGCCGGGGGCGGGGGGGGGGCGGGACCGGGAGCCTGGCAGGCTTCCCAGCCCCCAGCGCATCTCACCCTCTCCGCTGCGTCTTCTCTCTCTGCTGCTGCTGTTGGTCCTCGCAGTTCTGGCG
The DNA here is from genome assembly GCA_019455555.1 of Galemys pyrenaicus. Lineage (NCBI taxonomy): Eukaryota > Metazoa > Chordata > Mammalia > Eulipotyphla > Talpidae > Galemys > Galemys pyrenaicus. Next base: position 66,344 of record JAGFMF010011805.1, read on the forward strand.
TCCTCATGACGCCGCCCATTTAAGCCCGTGTCCAACACAGGTGCGCCCACTTGCGCATGCCCACCCTGGAATGCTCGCAGCACCGCAGGTGTCCATCATCAGTGGTGGGCGGGTGGAGAGACCTGATCAGCCTTTACCCTACATCCCTCCTCAGCCAGGCCACAGCAGCACAGCCAGCTCGGCGCCAGCCTCGGCTGCTCCCGAGGCCGCCACAGTCCGCGCTCAGAGCAGCAGCCGCAGCGCCCAGGACGAGACACTCGCGCGCAGGGACACGCTGGCCCGGGCCTGCCCTTCGCAGGCCGCAAAGGCCTTCGAGAGCTCGGGGCGCTGGGGCCACCCCCGCTGACCAAATGCTGAGTCCTGAGACGCTGAGCCGCAGCGCCAGTGAGGACAAGGACCCCATGGGCCTCTCAGTCCCTGAGGTGGCTGCATCGCCCCGCCCACTGCTCAGCTCTCCCTGGGGGTCATCCTCACCTGCAGCCTCTCAGGGGCAGCACCTGTGACAGTCTTGGCCTCAGCAGCTGCCCGCCTGGGTCTCCGCGGGCCTCTCTCTCTCTCTCTCCTTCTCTCTCTCTCTCTCTCCTCTCTCTCTCTCTCTCTCCTCTCTCTCTCTCTCTCGTTCTCGTCTCCTTGATAAACGTGCCATGTGCTGATGACGGGGAAGCAGATTTACAACGGCCTTTAAAGCCTCAGTGTGTTCCTGGAAACCAAACTCGTATTTGACCCTGTCACTAGTCAGAATCAACTAGTTCTATTTAATTATTTCTCATAAACTAAATAAACCAAACAGGCAAGCAACCTATGTGTCCACCAGCTGATGAGGCGAGAAGACGTGGCGTTCACGTCAGTACAAAGGCCCAGCAACCAGCTTGGAACTGAGGCTGTGGGAGGGAACCGCAGGAGCCTGTAGCGGCAGGGCGCGGGCGGTTCTCTGTGATCCCGCAGACGGTAAGGGAGAGTCCTGGGGTCCTCGTGGCTCTTTCAGGGTGTTAGTGAACTTCCTGTGTCATTGTAGTGAGGCGGCCAGGTCCATGGCAGGCGGGGCGGGGCGAGAAGGCTTACAGGCCTCTAGCCCCCTAAGTTCACTCTGGGCTCCGCCGCCGCCGCTGCAGCTGCTCTTCTGAGCGTCTGCGGCCGCCGCCTCCGCTGCATCTGCGGGCGTCCCTTGGAGTCCGTCTCTCAGCCCAGGTGTGCCCACCTACGCATGCCCACACCCTCCAGGTGCCACCAGCAAGCATGCGTGCTCTTACCCTACAAAGACTAATGGAGGATTAGTAGTACTAGTGTGGGGATGATTATTATTATTAGCGTGGGGCGTAGGGTGTGGCATGCACTCAGGAGGTGTGGTCTGTGCATTTGCTTCTCATGCACTGCTGTAAATAAATATTGTCTCTGTTAAAATATACACACATATGTGTACACACATTCATGTATACACATAATGGAATACTACTCAGCTATCTTCTAAAAAGATGAAATCTTTTTATTTACAACAGTGGCAGTGGAAGTTGAGAATATTCTGCTAAGAAAAATAAGTCAAAAAGAAAAAGGTAAATGCCATGTGATTTTACTCATGAGCGATAGGAAACAGTAGAGCAGAGACAACAAAGCACAACCATGTAGACTGACAGCGAGTGAGGCTCACCCAAGGGGAGGGGGCAGGTGGGAGGAGCGGGGAGAAGGGTCGATGCGTACTCTGTGTGGTGTGGTGCTGTGTGTGTGTATTTACCGCAGAATGAATGTGTGCTGCCAAGACTTACAATACACCAATGTAACTAAATTTAAAAAGAATATTAGAGAATTAAAGACAAATTAAGCTATGGCTGCCTTGCTTATAAATAAACAACTTAAATGATAATAGACTCATCAGCTTATACATTTCTGAAAAGCTCAAGTCTTAGAAAATTCTCCTTATATTGCTCTTCCCAGCAAGATGACGTTAGAAAAAAATTACTAGAAAACAGAATCTGTTGGCGTTTCCTGTGTCCCTACAACTCAACTGACTGTGCTTCATGTGATGACACCACCTCCCCCCACGAGCTGACCCACACCAAAAGGACCCGGAGTGGCAGCGCTGGGAGGAGGAGGGAGAAACCTCAGGGTTCTCGGTGGGAATGAGGCCGGGTCATACCCCATGCAAACAGTGTGGAGCGTGCTAACGTATTTCAGCAACGCTTCTACCATAGACCGCAGACCCAGCATTCTAGAATGTCCTACAACAAAACAAAAGTGCTAATCCAAAGGGAAATATGCACTTCTGTGTCACCGCAGCTCCATTTGCAATAGCCAAGCTGTGGGAACTATTGCAGTACCAGCACAGAAGGCAGATCCAGAAGATGAGGTGTATGCATAAATGACTATTATTTAGCTATGAGAAAAGACAATTGTTGAAATTGGGACAGTGTGAATGAATCTGCATTGATCATGTTAAGAAAAAAAGTCAGAAGGAGAAAAACAAATACTGAAGGCATCGCTTTTATGTGGAATATGGAGAAAACAAACAGTCAGGTAAAGTTAATGAATAACAAGCCCTAAAAATCTGTCTGCAGCACTGAGGCTGCTGGAGGCAGACAGGGAAGTGAGCACAGAGAAACAGCAGACTGTGGTGGACTCTGGGTGCCTGGAGGGGGTGCGGTGTGGTGGTAACACAGGAAGGAGGAGAGAGCACACCTCTAAGTGACAAGATAGCACATCTTTAGGTGACAAAATAGTACACCTCTAAGTGACAAGATAGCACAACCCTATGTGACAAGATAGCGCACCTCTACGTGTAAAGAACCATGCCTCTGTGCGACAGGACACCACACCTCTGCATGACCAGAGAGCGCCCTCTATGTGACAATGTGACAAGATAGTGCACCTCTAAGTGACAAGTTTGTAGACCAGATTACTGTAATAAGAAAGAAAAGACTAAATGTCAGAGCTGACACAGAGGTCGATTTTAATAGTTACTGCTACATATTTCCAAATTTTTTAAAGCATCAGAATAGTGGGGTTGACTTATAAAAAGAACTGTTTTTGTTTCTGCCTAACTAATACTCTTAGGTTAGCAGGTCACAGAATTCCATTCTATTAACAAGTAGACATTTTAAACAATGCTCAGATAATTGTGTTACAACTAGGTGGTGGAACAGATGCTTTTTTACCTTCATACTTGATCAGTTACGTGAAACTCATTAACACACTGAGCATTTCAACTTTAGCTTCTCTCTTCTTGTTCATTTAAAGAAAAGTCCATGCCTTTCTTTCATTTATGGAGAGTATAAGAAAGATAAACATTGGTTCTCATTCTAGTCAATCAACCAAATTGCACACATTTAATATATTTTCTCAACCCATATGACGATCATTAGGATATTTATTAAAATGTAGGCTGACATTTATGCACAGGTTGGTATTTTTACTTTTATGTATAAAAATGCCATTGGCACATGGAGATATCCCATTGTATAGTTTATTTACTTCACTGTGATCTCTTTCCTAGTCTTAGGAGAATATATATTCTTAGGAGAATATATAAAAAAAGATTGCCTTTTTTTTATTTTTTTCAAGTTCTATGGTAACTTCTAAAACTCAAGTTTGGATTGATCCACAAACATCAAATAACTTAGCATGCTGGATCTCTACACTCACATGACACAGTCTGGCACATAAATGAATGGCAGCAGCGGACACTGCGGGGATATCCAGTGTCCTGTGGTCAAAGGCTCCTTCTCCGACACAGCCTCTCTGAGACCAGTAATTCATACAGCGAGTTCCTCTTTGCCTCGGGGCAGAGGAGCAAGACAGCAGAGCCAGCACAAACTCACCCAGTTCAATTCCAAGTTTGTCCTCCGGCTGTGAGCCCCCCAGGCAGACACACAGGTCCGGTCAGCCGTGTGGGTGAGTGACCAGCCCCTGCAGTCAGGCTGCTGGGCAGGGAGGGACCTGGTGGAACGTGCTGTAGGAAAACCATGTAGAGCACTGGGAAGGTTTCAAATTGCTATGGGCTAAGTTTATCCTGCAGATGGAGGAATAGATCAGAATGAGGGTGAGTCAAAAATGCTCACTATGCAGAGCATGAACTATCATCTGTACACATTCTGAGAAAAATTTAACTATTTTGAGATATACATTTGTAGGTGTATTTCTCCACAATAAATTTTCCAAGATTCAAATTCCCTCCTCCTTAAGTGGAATTGAAAAGTCCAAATGTGTATTCTTAAAAGGAGGGATCTATTTAGTCCCTTTTGAATGTTTGCCACTTGAATCTAATTCAAGTATTAATTATAAGACATAGCTATCAATTTTTTTTAAATTCATGTTAAAAACATCATTTTCTAAATTTTGGTAGAAAATAAATCATTTACAAATAATATGAAACATAACATTTCTATAAACAATGATAGTCCATTATTTAACCAGGTTTAACCATTGTTTTAAAGTCTGGACAGAAAAGTTAGCTTTAAAACTGATTTTTCTGATGTTCCCAGAGAAATGGGTACCTTAACGACTGCGCTGAGGACAGAGAGTGATTACTCACTGGCTCTCTCCCTTACGTCACCATGCGTGTCGTATGATCACTGAGTGATCACACCTGTGAAGCGTGCAAAGGGCCCCCGGTGTGTTCTTTGCGGACAGCTGCCAAAATGAGCGAGGACAAAGGGTCCCACTTGCGACAGAAATTGTCCATTCATAGAAACAAAAGGATAAAAGACACCCAACTCATAAAAGGAGAGGTAAATATTCTTCTGTGTTTTTATTATGTTCAGTAAACATGTCAGATGAGAAATAAATCATAGCAATTGCATGTGCAGTTCTTTATATACTGACAAGCACATTTAAATGTAATATTCTGCGAGCTCTGTGATCAGGGAGAAGGGACAACAGCTGAAACTGCAGACAGATGTCCTTCTGCTCCAGCCCTGATGCCTCTGCCATGCACAGTATGTTTCTACCCCTTGATTTTGTACAGAATATTCATGGCATATTGCTTCAATGGTCCTGGGAATAATATCTCTTTTTCTCTTGCTGGCAACCTGAAGCTTTGTGCACATGTGTGAGTATCAGGTACACATGTTTATTCTGAAAACAATAAGGCAGGATTAACAGTGAGACAGTGTACAGCATTCCTAATGAAAACTACGTAATGTTTCTGTAAACCAATCTACTTCAAGAAATGTATTTTACTAGCTGTGAACCACTTCTGAACTTTTGTAGACCACAGAGTTTTGTAGAAATGTTAGAATTCCCGGCGGGGTTTATAATGATCGTGATTTTTTTATCCTGCTAGTACATTTGTAAAACTCAAAAAATTACATAAACTTTGATTAGAGAAAATTAGTGCAGGTGGAAACAAGCAAAAAGAGCATCTCTGCATGCGGGAGCATCCAGCGACTCCTGGATCACAGAAGCAGTGACCAGAGATGGGCCGAAGCAGAGGGGCAAATTCACGAAACCATTGTATGCCACCTTTGAAATTTAGTTTTATACTTAATCAAAGGAAGCTGTCGGTAGAAGTTAAGTGGGAGAACCTCATGACATGTTCGGACAGAAAGGGGTTTGAAAATGGGCGGTGGTATCGCTAGACTAGAGAATGAGTGTGGCAGTTGATTCAAGAACCAGCGTTACTGACGTGGTACATGAATGTTCACGAAGAAGCAGTGAAGAGCAGCGCACAGATCTCTGAAACACCAGATGTAGAATTTGACAAAACACATCTGATTGGCTGACAGACAAGAGAAAGTGATAATGCCATTTGGTATCTCTCTGTCTATCAATCATCTTACTATGTGCATCTATAAAAATCATTGAAGCTAGATTGCAATGTGGAAATGTATTCAAATATTAGGTCTGTCAGAGAGTACCTCTGCTTCCATAGTATTCTTACCTACAGATTTGGAAGAAGAGTTGTTCCTAATCCATAGATACTACAGCACAGGGAAGTTACAAGTTCTCTGATGATTCAGTCTGAAGAAGTAATGAAAGACACAAAGTATACAGGTTTCTAAATGGTCTTGGGTTCAGTTTTATGCTCATTTTTGTTTGCAAAAAAAAATCCATGAAATGAAATATCCATTAATGAAATGTGCACTATTTTGACATATCTCAAGATAAACAAATTCTGTGCACTACATGTCATGGGAAGTGGTCCTGCTGTGGACAGAAGTGCTACTATTTTTCAGAAGAAGAGAAAAGATGACCAGAGTCAGTGGTCACGTGAAGCCCAAGGTTCTCCTCTCATGAAGAATACAAGGAGGAGCAGGTGTGTTGGCTTGATTCAACCTGAGGAAGCATTTTACAGTTGAAGCTCTATTTCTGAAGTAGGGTAATTGTTTAGTTTTTCTTCCACTATTATTTGGCAATTTGATACAAAGTGTGGGTACCCACTGGAGTAGATTTACCTGCAGAGAAGACACTGGCAAGAGAGAGCCATGTGGACGTTCTCTGTAGATAAAGTTAGGACTAATGTTCTGGGTGACCCCGTCATTCTGATTTTCTCACAGGAGGACATTCAACAGAGAACCCAACACAGTCGCTGGGTTGGATTACACAAAAAAGGAGGAGCGCACCCCTGGCCGTGGCTGGATGGTGCTCGACCCTCTCAGAAGCTGTAAGTTTTCATCTCACAGCTTCCCTTTCTAGACATTTCTTAGTAACTCTCTCAACAGATTGTAGCCTGGGAAAAAGAACTATAGTTTGAGACTTATGTAATATCTGAAAAACTCTGATGCCACTGCCCAAACAGGGAACCAGGTGCAAATCTCAGAGGCCCAAATATCCACGCTGGGAGACAACTGATTCCTGCATGTTCTTCAGTGAAGGATCTTTCCAAGCACAGAAAATATCACTTTCTTTTCTCTTATCTCTTGTGTTTTCCATGACACTAGTTGAGATAAGAGCCATGGTTGGAAGAATATGTTAAATTATAATGGGGAAACCAAGTCTTCTCTACGTGAAATTTGTATTTGTTTGAAAATTCAAACTATTCATTTTACTTAAGAACTAAATAAAAGATCCATTGAAGGGATTATGCTCAGTGAAAGGAAAATGAAAATACCCAGTGGTCTCACTTATAGGAAGAATATAGGAGATCAAGGGAAAAAATAATAATTACATCATCAACAACAACCAAACCACAGAAAAACCAGAAAACTACAAATCAGAGACATTCTCCAGGGAAGAGGGAGGGACTGGGAGCAAGGCAGGGACAGGAAGAGCACAGGGGGCTGTGGTGACAAGTGAATTGTGCACAAGTGAATTGGTAGGTAAATTCTATGGGACTACACGTAGAAAAGAAAGCAAACATTGTAAAAAAAGTAAATACAAAGAAACACAACATTTTAAAAAAGAAAAAATATAAAACCCAAGCCTATGAAATGTCAAAACAACACAACTGTATTTATAAAGAAGACAAAATGTGTGGTTATTTATGGACAAAATAGTTTATATTAAATCTTCTACCTTTCTAAACATATCGTTGAAATGATACAAATAATGCAAAGTCCAAAAACCGTAGGATATAAAGTGTGTGTGGAAATATCATTTCTATTCCTTTGTACAACAGCAAAATCTATTAAAGAAAATTTATAGAAAAAAATTTTAAAAAGAATGACTGTTTGATACAGAAATTAATATGACTTCTATAAATATACAGTATAAAAAATAAAAATGACATAATGCCTGAATAGACAGAGCTTGCTATCAGTGGAATAATAAATACTGTAAAGATGACTAAAAGTTATAGAAACAAAGAGACTTATACACCTTCAAGAAGCAAGTTGTAGGAAATGAAGTTAAGCTAAAAAAATTAAAAAGTTGTCTGATTGAGAATTATTGAAAATTCAAATGGGTTTTAAAAACAAAGCCCAGATTTTTACATTCTTGTAAAAGCTCCTTTATTGAAGTATAATTTGCAAAATATAAAATTCATCCTTTCAAAGAGCATAAATCGAGATTAGAACATTCAGTTTGTGACCGTCACGCTCAGTGCTTAGGGAGCTCCCATCACCCAACGTGCAGCACAAAACCAACGGACGGTCATTTCCTCTCCTCACCTCCCCTCAGTCCACGGCATCTGGATCTCCGAGTAGCCGTCTCTTGGTATTTCATAGAAACAGACTCACACACCACGTGACCTTTAAAAAGGTTGAAGGTCACAAAGTTGAGCCAAAACAGCCAGACACAAGGGTAATGGCGTCTGTACTGTATCACTGCTTTCTGTATTGTTTTTGAAGAAATGCCATTACTAGGGCCTCCCTGGGGGCGCAGCAGGTTGAGCAACACACTGTGAAGCATCCATGGCACAGCAGTTTAGTTCGAAACCACGTGGCACAGAAGACCTCTCCTGTCCCCCACTACTCCCCTCAGCAGGGTATTCAGTTGATCTGCCTGCTCTGCTCCCCGCTCTGTCCCTGGAGAATCCTCTCAACTCCCATGCCTCTGCTCTGCACCCCAGTTCTTTTGCGCATAAGTAGATAAATCATTAAAAAATGCCATGACTAGAACAAATCACACGAGCCCTATTAAGACTTACATAATCACAATATTGTGTTTGGATCGTGAAATGGAACATCTCTCAACGGAACCCAAACTCTGTCCTTCTTCACCTAAATCCGTGCTTGCAGCAGTACCTGCTGGGATAGCCACAAGGCTCTGCTCTGAGACCAGCTGAGGTTACCATTACACAGTTGTAAGTGTCACTGGCTGCTTCTCTTATGCTGTAATGGAGAAAATAATTATGTCATTACATACTATGGGGCAAACCAAGAAACAATAGAGTTTTCAATATAACTGCTATATAAGAACTTTGGAAGTGTGTAAAGACTATTGCTGGGATTAAGTAAAACCACACTGTCCATTCTTATCATTTATCAAATATTCATCATCGTTCAACATCTTCATTCTATAATTCTTGTCAAATATTATATCATTATTAATATGAGTTTTACCGTTTCCCCTTCGCATCGTTACTTAATAGAAAGAACGCTTGGCAGGAAGGTAGGTGAGGAGGAGTAAGAATAAAGAAGGGGCACACAGGATGGGGGAGACTCGGTGAATGGTCCTGGGTGCACCGCGGTGGTGGCAGCTGATGGGGGTCCCAGTGTGGTGAGTTAAAAACAAACAAAAGAGTACATATAATGAATTAATGCTCTCTATATGTCAAGTGTATATTTAAGTATTTTAGACATTAGTGTATTTTTTAATGGAGTGGAAATCTTCTGACTGAATATCCGTTAGTCGTAGTGGTGACAGAACATTACATGTCCATTTCGGAGGCTTAACTTCTCCACATCTGCAAATGATTTTGAAAGTCAACCACATGCATTCAAATAATAAAAAAGAAAACTTACGTGTGTCTGTAAACTGAACCACTTATTGTCATCCACGGCTGGTGACGGCTTTTACGAGAGACGCCAACCCACGAGGCAAGATTTAGGGATTTCAGAAATTCCTTCCAAAAATGAAGAATTGTCATTCAATAAGCATGATGAAAACATTGTTGTTTTAACACTATGGGTGGCGTGTCCATTCAGAGGTTATTAACTTCAGAATGATGTACTTTTACATTCCAGTCTAGCACTACAACATAGTGTTGAATCATTTTATACATGGCCAAAAATTTCTACCAGTGTTTGTGCTTTTGATCTAAAATGAACTTGTCAACATTTATGCCCAGTGGCTTCACTCTCCTTACTTTAATACTAACATTGACTCACATGATTTAATAATTATCCATGGGAACAAAACTAGCAGAGAAAATCTTAAAGTCAGATACTATGAAATTCAGTTCTCCACAAACATAAAGAAATCCATTGCTTTCCAGCTACTTCCCACTGAAGGGATTTTAAAAGGAAGTGAATTGAAGATGAGAATGTGAACTAGAGGCCCAGTTTCACCCCATCTCTAGCTAGACAAGCCCCGGGTCACTCTGTTGCTGAACTGGTAGCACCCAGAGTCCAGAAAAAGTGATTTCTACTCACTTCTCCAACTACTCACAGCTAAACAGAGCTGTAAGTTCTAAAGACAAGAGTCAAGGGGAGGAGTGAAAAGGTGGGAAGAGCAAGTCCCAGGGTCTGGACCCAGACTCAGGGCTTCAGAGTGAGGGTCTCCTGCCCCCCACAGACAGATGAGGGAGGTTTGCTGCTCCCACCTCTGGGTGACAGGAGGCAGCTCCTGCTCTGGGTGAGGGAAGCTGCCCGGAGCCAGCAGGGCCTGAGCAGGGGCTGCCTCACCTGTGCACAGTGGGCAGCAGAGGAGGGGCCTCTCCCCCCCGCAGAGGCCCAGGGCAGAAAGGTAGTGGGAGCAGCAAAGGGGCCTGGGGCTAAATGACTCAGCCCCGGACACAGCTTCTCCCTGAGCGTGAGTGTCACGTCCTCCCAGGGACACTGGACGGGTGGGATTGTATTGTCACAGCCACATAGCTCAGCAAATCTAACAGCTACAGTTAGATGCAGCAATACAGGTCAACTGCAAGAAATGTATAAGGAGAGTGCAAAAATGCATGTTTCAAATAAGCATGTTCACTGCAGGATGCATGTGGATAAGTTCTAATAAGGAGCAGGGAGGTCTTAGTACTGAGATTCAAGATGGTGGTTAAATAAGCAGCAAGGGGAAGTGATGGGAGAGCGCAGCGGGGTCTGGGCTTGGAAACTTCTGTTCACATCTCACTTGTAGGTGCAAGATCCTACTCACGTCGTGATAAATCTGCACATTTTTCAGATACCTACTTCCTGGTGTGCAGTATGGTTAATGGCTATTTACTTTAGAAACTAAAGTACTTACAGAAACAGGATTTTCTGAGTGAAACAATCTGGGTATCATCAAGTAAGCAACAATGATGAAAAATATTTTAAAAATCAGATGATAACATATTTTACAGGCTTTAAATAAACCACAGATATGTAAAAAATACACTATGGATGAACTCTGTAATTACATAGTGACTGAGGTAACTTTCTGAATCCTCGACTCTTACCGTCTCTTCCTGGTGCTCTATGAGGAGCAGGCTGGCGTTCTTAGCAGCACAGGCCGCCACGCTCTCGCTCCAGGTTGTTCTCTCATCGCTGATGTAGTAGCAGCTGCCGGAGTAGGAGAACCACCCCTGTGGACATGGGCCGCAGTGATCTGCTGACGGAAATATAGCTGTTTTCAAGAAAAGAAAGAATTGCAATGTCTCTACAGCTAAGTATGGTTCCTTTTTCCCAGGGTCAGGTCCACATCCCCAAATTCATGTGCTCAAATGTAGCAAACTCAAGCACAACAATGCCCACTTAGTATGGCTTATCATCAGTGACCAAAACCATTTTTGAACATTCAAGTATTTATTCCTTACATGTCACACCAGCAGGACACTGACCCGCCGGTTACACGGAGCGTGCTGACGGCTCGTGAATAACTGCACGCTGCTGCACGCACGGGACGTGCAGTACTTGCACCATCATTTGCGAACATGTTTACAGTTCTACAAATTTTGCCTTTCTCCAGAACAATTTATTACCACTACTGCCTAGTTTAAGATGCAGAAAAAATATAAATTGTACTAAGACTGATATTTTGAAAGTCATTATGTACCTTGTATCGTTGTTAATGGTGAGATATTGTTCTCCTCCGGCTTTATAGTATCTAAGAAATATTTAAATAATCCTTATAATATTGAATATTGATCTGAATAAAGATTTTATTGTAGTTTCTTAAATTCAGTTCATTTGATTGCTAAGAGAATATTCTTGAATAAAATTGATATTACCATGAAAAATTAAAAAGTATTAAAGATTAGGAAAAAATTCAAACATAAAGGACGTAATTTTACCATATCCTAAAGTACTTACTTTAACTGATTTCAAGAATAAATGTGCATTTATCAATAAGGAATGTTAGTCTCCTAAAACATGCCTTTCTTATGAAATCAGATTATATATATAGACAATTCCCTCAATCAATATGATTTTATACATTTATTAAAATATAAGTATACTTTGAAATGAGAATATTTTACAGTAATTACTCTTATTAAAATAAATACATTAAAAATGTATACTTTGCATATTTAATGCTTTGGACAAATGTTAAAAAAAGCAACCCATATTTTGTTTAAAAACATGCAATAAATTCAGATGTGGAAACTTTTCCAAAAATGAAATATGAAGTCTTCAGAAACACTGACATTGTTTAGAGCATTTAACTTCCCCATAACATTTCAAGATGCTCTTACAGGGAATAAGGACCGCGGTCTTTACCACCGTGGACACCAAGACTAGGCAGATGAGCCCCAGCACCTCAGCAGCCACCTGCACCCGAGGCAACGGCGAGTCTGCAGGAGAGAAGCGACACGAGGAGACAGACACGCGGAAGCTCAGACACGGGCCCGCGCACCCGGGTCACGCAGGGGCTGGACCCCCGCAGCCCGCTGGGACCTTCCAGGACGCGCCTTTGCGCTTCCAGCACCTAATGTTCCGTGAGTTACTGGTCAAAGCCCACAGCTTCAACGAGCCTGAGTAAGACCGGCCCCCACCCTTATCAGAAGGACCTACTCCAACTTCAAGCTCCAACTCCCAAAGGAACCTACCCCAGCTTGTCCCCTCCTCTTTCCACATCTGCACCTGATATCACATCGTGAAGTTAAAAGGCACCTGGCACTGATGTTTTAACTTCGCCAGGTGGTGCTTGTCACCCCCTGGGAGACCTTGAGGAGGCGTTGAAGGTGTCATTCCACAAAAAGTGTTTGTGATTCTCTGACTGAAGTGGAGCGCCAGTGTCCTTACCCCTCGTGCGTTTCCCTCTGGAGTCCAGACGCCGCTCTGGGCGGCGTTCTCTGTGGCCGTGCATCTCTGCGTGTGTGAGGCAGGCACTGGCTCCGTGCATAGAAGCAGCTCGAACGCTGCAGTGAGTGAATAATAACAGACACGTGATGGCTGTCACTTCTGCGTCGTGTTGGCGTGGGCTGCAGGAGAGAGTCACACAAAGCAGCTGCACTACTGCCAGGCCGGGTCTAACTTCCTTAGGCGGTAAGATGAGTTACAAGATGGACTGAATATAACATATTCTTTATTTTAGTAATAATGTTGTGTTAAGAGCAATAAAAACATAAAGGATGAGGAATAACATAGCTTATGATTATTCTTAAGTCAGATTCCACAGAAATATTTAAACACTACTAGAATTGCTTTGCTAAAAGTAAAATATCATATTAGAGTAGTATTATGCACCAATTGATGACAAATTTTAAATCCATTCTTTACAAATTGAAGTTGGGGGGGAAGAGCTGTGTTAGCAGATTCAATAATGTCCTGCCCTAAATTACTTCCAGTCTCTGTTGTCACTTAGTGACTTACATTTATTTATGAAAAGGCAAAAGGATTAGGTGTGAACATGGTATTTACCTCAAAGTATTGTGTCATACTGAGAAAAATGTTGAAGAAATATCTTGCACATGAAAAGTGTTATAAGACAATAAAATCATCTACTCCTAAACAATACTGACAACAAACCAACCTAATGATTTCTCAAAAATACTTAGTTAGCACAATGCATAAGCAAATGACTAAATGACTATGATTTAAAAAGAAGCCATAAAATGATAAATTAAAATTTGCTTACAGAGTAACAGTGTTGGCTCAAACATCCAAAAGGATCCAGTGACTGGGCTAGTCAGGAAGGTGACTTAGTTGTGTGAACATTTACAATAAATCAGATAATGCCATCTAATAATGAATCCATGGTCTGTGTGTGAGTGGAATCTGGAATAAATTCTCCTTGTGAAGCCTACCATGTGTGAACTAACCTAACAACCAGAAGCTTTGTTTGCTGATCTAAGCTGAGAATGAACTGGGTAAGATATAATACACGTGAAACACTTAATAATCGCTCTGCCTTTTATAAACACTCAATAACATTGGTAATTTAAACAATGCTTTGGCAAGTTGCCATATGCTTATATCTTATTCATAACAGACCATATTACATAATTCACTAAACAGGAGTCTTTTTTTATTAGTAAAAAAGACATTTGAATATGTTTAATTTTTAAAATAATACATTTGATGATGTATAAATGAGAATGTATAGAAACTACCTCATCATGTTTTTTTTAATTAAACTGCATTTTAATGATTCTAAACAGTGTATAAGGAATTACAGTGGACCTTCCTGAGAGATAAATTCTTTTTAAATGCTTAACTAAACTTCAAATAATGTATAGAATTATATCTGTACCTATGACAAAATCCAAAATAACTCCCCCTTGTGCAATCCTGTGGGATTTCTGGTAAAATTGTGTTGATAAAAACAATTATCTTTGCATATATGCACTTGACTAATTCTCCAAAGTTGAGAGTTTGAAAAATTAAGAAATCCTGTGATATGTGATGTTTAGTCTCCCACCCTGAATTATTCAATAAAGGAAACAAAGTTCTTTATAATTCCATTGAATATAGCTATCGCATCACATTTGGCATTTTTAATCTCCCACTCAGTGGGACAGGCTTGTAGAGAGAGGAGAGTAGGGACACATACCTGTGCTGGCCGAAGAGTGGTGCATCCTCTAGCGGGAGACCTGGTTGTCCTTGCAAACGAAATACTGTCTGGGCTTTGCACAGACTCTCCTGTGAAGGTTCAGAGAGAGGCAAGCTCAGAGAAAGTAGATTTCTTACCATTGTCACTTTAACTTCCACAGGAAATTCTAACACTTGGTCAATTGTGAAGACAGCTTATGCATTCACACCTCTCCAGACTATAGAACACATTTGGGCTCAAAATATGTTATGTAGTTTGTCCATTTTCAAATGTATCAGAGAAATTATATTCCTATTCAAAAACAGGCCAGGGTACAAATGACCAGGTTTTGCTGTTAAATTGCTTCCATCTCAGTCACAAGCACTGAAACCTTAGGCCTGGGCAAGAAAGCTTAGTTTACTATTGTCATGCCATGGATGAAGAAAAACACCTCAATCAAAATATAGTATTTCCAACAATTATTTTATTCCACTTTAAAATTATATCAATTTTATCCAGGTATCATTGATTGATAACACTCTCCATGGTTTAAGGGTATAAGCTCACGCCCATCCTGCTGTATGTACCAGACCATGCCTATCACTGAAGTGCCCTTGTCCTTCGCCATATTCCATAGGTTCATCACCCCATCTGCTCCCCACTTCCCACTCTCCCCTACTTCTTAACCTACAGTCAGTTTTCTTAGATTATTTTCTTCAGTTTTAACTGTTTCAATGTGTTTTTACATTTTAAATAGGAGTGAAATCACGTGGTTTTCTCTTTCTGATTCATTTCATTTCACATCACCACATCTATTTCCACTCAAGTTGTTCCAAATGACACATTTTCTTTTTTTTCAGCTGAGTAGTATTCCATATGTATCTGTACCACATCTTCATATACTCATCTGCTATTGGGGACATAGGTTGTTTCCATAACTTGGCTGCTGGAAATAGTGCTGCAAGACATGAGTGATTATATCCATTCAAGTTAGTGGTCTTAACCTTTCTGATAGGTCTTGAGGAGTGGAAATGCAGGATCATTTAGCAGATCTATTAGTACTATATGAGGACTCTCCATACTGTTTTTGCAGGGGCTTAACCTATTTGTATTCTAGCAACAGTGTAACAGGCTTCTTTTTCCACACTCATCAAACTGTTGTTGTTGATTTGTTTTAAGACAGGCCATCCTCACGGATACACTGCATTATAATATGACAAGAGAGCATGATCATCAAGGTTGTATTTCAGAATGAAAGATGTTAAACATTTGCAGAAAAATGAAGATATTTTACTTCATGAACACATAGAAATAACTAATTCCAATTGATGGAAATAGATTTTAAAAAAGTAACATCTGGAAGCAACCTAAATGCCCAAAAAGATGATTTATCAAGAAGATATAGTACATATACACTACGGAATACTATTCAGCAACCACAAAAGATAAACTAGAGTCATTCATAGAAACATGGATGGAGCCAGTAGGGATGATGCTCAGAGAACTAAGCCAAAAGGCAAAAGAAAAATACCAGATGGTTTCACCCCCTAGGAGGAATATAAGGGAACCACATAAGGGACCAAGGAAAAGAATAATAACAACAATTATAATAATAATTTAACAAAACAAAGGACAAGGACAAATCAGGGACACTTTGTGGGAAGGGGGAAGGAATGGGTGAGGGCAGAAAGAGCACAAGGCTCTGAGGCGATGGTGCACTGGGGCAATGGCGGTAGGAAACCCATGGGGACCACAACTGATGACAAAAATATATAAGTAAAATAAAAATTAAAATTAATTAATTTTTAAAAGTTACATCTATTGGGTAGTGTGTATAAAATGTTCATAAGAAGAGGAATAATATAGAATTGGTTTTATGATGGAAACTATGATGAAAAAATAAATATCACACCAAAGTCAAATATTAAAACTGTATCCCCTAAAACTGTGAAAGGTATATATGAAACCTTTACTGTACATACTATTCAACACTGGAAATAAAACCAAAGCCTGAAAATTAAGTCAGGAACCAAGTAATTGCATTTTAAAAGAAGAAACAAATGTGTGATTATTTATAGATGAACTAGCAGCTTATATTAAAGTTTCTATCCTTTTAACATATATTTGAATTGATAGAAATAATATATATAGTCCATGAAATTGTAGGATAAAGTCAATGTGCAAACTTCACCTGGATTTCTATTTACAACAGCAAAGTTAGACAAGTGTTAAAGATGAGAATACCACCTAACAAGCATGATCGTGAAATAATCATATTTCTATCAGACTTCAGTAAAAATACAGAAAACAATATAAATTAGAAATTAAAAGAACATAAAGCCTGTACAGATTAAACTTGCCATGGATGGGGATGATACATGCTGTAAAGATGACTGAACAGTTGGGCCTCCCTGGTGGCGCAGTGGGTTAAGCAGCGCACTATGAAGCAGACCACAGCCACTGCAGCACGAGTTCGATCCCTGCCTCCGGCCAGGGAGGG
>JAGFMF010011806.1:8933-21964 GCA_019455555.1 Galemys pyrenaicus
CCCCCTGGCCGGCAGCAGGGATCGAACTCGTGCTGCAGTGGCTGCGATTTGCTTCGTAGTGCGTTGCTTAACCCACTGCGCCACCAGGGGAGGCCCCGGCATACAATAATTTAAGGTAGCAATTAGACAATGAGAGTACTGACAAATTTCGAGAAAAATTCTTACCTTTTGCTGGCTTCTGTTGGTTTTCGCAGGACACTGCCTGTAGGCCCCAGAGTGAGTGGGATATCCCAGTAGGTCCCATTTTGGCCACCAGAAACTATCGAGGAAGAAAAATAACATTCTTGTTACCCACCATGGTGAGTGCCTCGCTGAGATGGATAAGCTTATCTCGTTAAAAATCTTCATTTGGCTCTTGTAATTCAAGATTACCTACTTACTCAGTCCTATAACAAAATTTTATTAACCTGAGGTTTCACACTAAGACCTAATCAGTTTTGGGGCCTCCCTGGTGGCGCAAGGGGTTAAGCAACACACTATGACGCATCAGCAGCCACTGCAGCACAAGTTCAATTCCCAGCCAGGGAGGTGACCCACATGGCACAGCAGACCTCTCCTGACTTGCCCACTGCTCCCCTCAGCAGTGTGTTTCAGTCTACCTGTTCTGCTCCCCACTCTGTTTCTGGTGAATCCTCTCACACCCCCATAGCACAGGCCTGTACCCCATTTCTTGTATGAATAAATAAATCTTTTTTTTTAAAGACCTAATCAGTTTCTAAGTCCATCCTGACATAGGGAGAAAGAGTTCAAATAAAGTCTGAAATTTCATAATACAAAAGCTTTCTAGTAGGATCCAAGAGGCAAGAAGGATTTGCCTAGGACCACCAGAGGCAAGGAGAAAGCTGCAGCTTTAGAGCGCCACACCCTTCCCCATATTGCTTGTCCCTTCTAGAGGATGGTGGGGGCTGGAGGGATGAACTTCTGTTTCTGCTTCTTGAATTGATTTGTTAGATACCCAGTTAGTGGGGGACTTGGCTGACCCTGGAGAGTTAGTTGGCACTGGAAAACAACTCAAAAGGAAGCATAGAAACTCCAAGCAACTCCTCTTACTGATGTACCACTCCCAGTCTGGAACTCTAAAAGCCACTGTGGCATGAGTTCAGTTGTAGCAGGAGTTCTATCCTGGGCCAGGGAGGTGATCCACATGGCACAGACCTCTCCTGTCTCGCCCGCTGCTCCCCTCAGCAGTGGACTTCAGTTCATCCGCCTGCTCTCCTCCCCACTCTGTCTCTGGTGAATCCTGTCACCCCACACCTCTGGCCTGCCCCCCAGCTCTTATATGCATAATAAAATAAATCTTAGAGAAAAAACAAATCTTTTCTACTTCCCTTTGCCCTTATTTAATCTGTTATAAATTACTGATTGTTCTCATAATCAGAACATCCTCATAGCTGTTTGTAAATAGCTAGTTCATAATTCCATGCTATTACTTTTCTTCTCAGTACTCAAAAGTTGTGGGTCCTCTCCTGGGTTTCAGAAATACCCTGCGTGTGCCAGTAGACTTAAGTTTTTTGCTGCTAATATTTTCACTGCATAAGTCATTGGCCCTAAGGTAATTTTTCAGTTAAAGAGAAAATAAATGGTTGATGATTTGGTATCAACTGACATAGTACTACCATTTTTATTTGCTTAAAATGCAGCAATAAAACATGCAGCAAGTGTGAAGTAAAAGTGTAAAACCAGAGGGCATACTATACTAGAGAATGACATACCTGTTTGTAAATTCTTCATCCAAGTTATGGCATCCCAATATTTGGAAACTGATACCTCTTTAACGAAGGAAGAAATTTTTGCAAAAAAGAAAAAATATTTCATTTTGTTCCTTTAAATTAATGCTCCTCTTATTTTTGTGTGATTTTATCTTTTCTAACTGCAAAATTTCCTTATGGTTAATTAGTTATGCAGTGAAAATATATGCAGGGATTTGTGGCAAAAACTTCTTTTGGCAAAGAAATAAAGAAACTACCTGGAACCTAATCTGGAGGCAAAATCCAACTCCCCTGTGGGAGGCCCACTAAAGTAGCCATGCCCCACCCCTCCTTCCTATTAAAGTCACATAAAGCAATTGCTTTGAATACCTGTTTATACCCAAGGCCTGAGGGCAGAAGCTGGCCCTACCTCCTCAGCCCACCCCTCCCCCAGTGATTTCAGTTTAGCTCTTCCTAAGGGGAGTGCCCTTTTCCAGCTTTCTCAGCCTCCCTTGAGTTCTGAGCCTTTCAGAGTGGGCTGAAGCCTGGAGCTCTGCCCCTCACTTTTGCCCCAGCAATTTGGGAATCACTTCTGTAGTCTTTTAAAAGGCCAGAACGTTTCCTTAAAAACAGTAACCACATTGAGATTTTTATTGGTATTACACTGAATCTGTAGATTGCTTTTGGAAGGATAGCCATTTTGATAATGTTGATTCTTCTTAACCATGAGCAGGGGATAGCTTTCCATTTCTTCCTATCTTATTCAAAACTGGTCCACCATATGTAAAAAAAATGAAATTGGACCACTACCTCACACCATGTACGAAAATCAATTCAAAATGGATAAAAGACCTAAATGTAAGACCCGAAACTATAAAATATATAGAGGAAAACATAGGTAAAACGCTGCAAGACATACATCTCAACAGCGAGCCTTCGACATGGCAGTCCCCAAAGCAATAAAAATGTGAAAGAAGATAAACAGGTGGGACTACATCAAGATAAAAAGCTTCTGTACAGCAAAGGAAACATTAAACAGAACAAAAAGAAACCCCACTGAATGGGAAAAAAATCTTTGCGCTCCACACAACAGACAAGGGTCTGATCACAAAGATATACAAAGAACTCACAAGACTCAAGAAAATCAAAGCAAATGACCCAATCAAAAAATGGGCAGACGAACTTAAAAGACACTTCTCCAAAGAGGACATACACATGGCTAATAGACACATGAGGAAATGCTCAACATCCCTCTTTGTCAGGGAAATGCAAATTAAAACCACAATGAGGTACCACCTTACACTGGTAAGAATGGCACATATCATAAAAACCAACAACAACAAATGCTGGTGAGGATGTGGAGAAAAAGGAACTCTACTACACTGCTGGTGGGCATGCAAGTTAATCCAACCACTATGGAAGACCCTATGGAGGTTCCTCAGCCTACTAGAGATGGAACTACCACATGACCCAGCAATCCCACTCCTAGGGATCTACCCAGAGGACACAAAAACACCGATCCAAAAGAGCACCTGTGCCCCCATGTTTATTGTAGCACTATTTATAATTGGTAAGACCTGGAAACAGCCCAAATGCCCAAAAGTAGAGGACTGGATTAAGAAGATGTGGTACATATACACAATGGAATACTATTCAGCAATCAAAAATAAAAAACTAGGGCCATTTATAGAAACATGGATGGAGCTAGAAGGAATTATCCTCAGTGAAACATGTCAGAAGGCAAGAGGAAAATATCGGATGGCTTCACTTTTAGGAGGAATGTGAAAGAACAACAACTACAACAAAAAAATAAAAAAGAAGAAAACAAAAAAACCCAACTATACAAACAACAAAAAAAACAAGAGAAAGCTCAAGGAAATGGGCAATCATAACCAAAAACAAACAAACAAACAAATAAAAAACAAGATCAAAAGATCAAAGATAAACCCAAGGGACCATGGGGGTGGGCAGAGGGAGGGGAGGGCAAAGATGGGGAGGAGGGCATAAAGAGCACAAGGGACTGAGGTGATGGTGCATAGGTGAAAAGGTGGTGGGAACCCCCTGAGGACTACAAATGATGTCAAATACAATTAAATCTAATAAAAATAAATAAAAGTAAAAAAAACCAAACAAACAGTAACCACAACTCATTCAGGGTAGCCTCTCCCTAGAGGTTATTGTGTCATTGGTCCATCACTAGTCACACACTCATGACACCTCTGTTACTCTCATGCTCCCAGGGAGGCACTTGATCAGCATGTGTAATTCCAGCAATTACCGCTCAAGGGCTGCTCTCCCAGCTCGGATAATTAACATCAGTGTGACTTGGGGTATCCACTCCTAGTGTCTGCGGCTCCATATGCCCTTCTGTGAAAGGACCCTAGACAAAGCTATGGGGGCAAATACACAAAGTGCCCCCAAGAGAAGCAACAGAGGCAAGTCAGTCAGAGCTTGCTAGAGCAAGGGAGACAGCCACTGCCACTTGCATCTGGCAGAGTCAAAGCTGGCAGGGGAATGGGGGCATTTCTAGGCAAACAAGGGAAGGCTTCAGGTGGGCTTCTACTGGAGGTAATGGGGGAACTGTAAGTGGGTTAGTTAACAGGATTGGGGGATATCTGGGGTTGTTTTTGGAGGTCATATATGACTTTTCTCTGGTTGGTAATAAATGGGAAGTGGGGCACCTGGTTATTACCCATCAAGTTCTGACTCTTCTGGGACAGAGGCAGTGGGGTGGTAGGTGTCTTGTCACATCTGGGCTGACCACAATCTGTTTGGTTATCTTGAAGCTCACTCTGACTTTCTGATTGCTCTTGCCAGGATTAATGAAACTAAAGCTTTTAGAGGGTAAAACTCAGAGCCTAGTACATAGCAAATATTCAAAGCCATGTTCATTATAATGTTTGCCACTTATCGCTACTTTTCCAGCTCTGAAATGTCTGTTTTTTTTTTTTTTTAAAGACTCTTGCTAGCTATCAAACTATAAGAATTATAAGAACTCATCCCAACAAGGAAATGTCATTCTGCAGGCTTATGTCTTTTAAGATTTACTTATTTATGCATATAAGAGCTGGGGGTACAGGCCAGAGTCATGGAAGGTGAGAGGATTCACCAGAGACAGAGTGGGGTGCAAAACAGGCAGATCAACTGAAATTTACTGCTGAGGAAAGCAGCAGGCGAGGCAGGAGAGGTCTGCTGCACCATTTGGGTCCCCACTCTGGCCAGGGATTGAACTCATGCTGCTGCACCACAGATGCTTTATAGTGTGGCGCTCAACCCCAGTGAGTCATCAGGGAGGCCCTGTTTGTCTATCTTTATCAAGTTTTAAACATGGGTGGTTGAAATCTTGAACAAACCCAGATCCTGATTGATTATATTCAGCTTTGGTCTTCATCTGTTTTTCACCATAATATGTTAAATAGAACCCAAAAAAGTACTGAAAGGTGGAGAGAAGTGGTTTTTTATATTAACTTTTTAAAATTTACATATGTTTGACATCAATTGTAATCCCCATGTATTCCCCATAACCATATCACCAGTGCACCATCACCTCAGTCCCCTGTGCTCCTGTCTGCCCTACACCCTCCCCCTCTTCCCTCCCCACCAAGTGTCCCCAATTTGTCCTTGTCTCCTCATTTTTGGTTTTTGTGTCTTTATTGTTATTATTATTATTGTTGTTGTTCTTATTCCTTTCCTTGATCCCACCTAAAGCAAAGATAGTGAAGGAGAGGATAAACAGCTGGGACTACATCAAACTTAAAAGCTTCTGTACAGCAAAGGACATGCTAACCAAAACAAAGCAACGACCCACCAACTGGGAGAAAATCTTTGCACACAACATTACTGATGAGAGAAGTTTTAAGAACCAGACTGGTTCCACCCTTCCTGTGCAACCCATAAAATTTCCCCAACTTCTCTAGCCTCAGTTTCCTTTTCTTAAAATGGGGAAATAATGCCTTCCCCATAGACTTATATAATTGAAGTACCATCAGATATCCTCAATATAGTTTATTTGATTCTCCTGCCTTAATTTCTCAATTATAAAACATCATTTATATTAGTAGCTATTTCAAAGTTTATTGTAAGAATTAGATTGGAGAATATATGCCAAAGGCTTGGCCAGTGCATGGTACCTATTAAATATTTAAGAAATATTAGTTTTTATTATTAATAGTTCACCTCTGCAACCCTGGGTGGAAATACATTTAGCAATTGAATCAAGCAGTAAAAGAAAAATGCTGTGGAGCAGAACCAGGGATGATTATGTCCCGGGGATACTTGGCAAATTCAGGAGTCATTCTGGGGGTTCATACTTGAAGGAGAGTATGCTGTTTGGATCTAGTGGACAGAAGCCTCAACTAAACATCTTGCAATGAATACATATAATACACCCACACTACCCCCAATAAATGATAATCCAGGTCTCGGTGTTAGCAGTGTTGAAGTTGAGAAAGCCTGGTATAACCCAGTGCGATTCAGAGATAGCTCCCAAGACCAGTAGCATTACTGTGACCAGAAGCTAGTTGAAATGCCAATTTCCAGGGAGCACTAGGAACCCCTGAATCAGATTATATGGGAAGTAGGGACCAGGCTTGTAACAGAGTGTCATCCATAGAAAGGGGAGGTTCCTGCCCCACTCATAAAAGGGTAGAACTGAGCAGGGAGAGGAAGCTGAAAGAGGTGCAGAAAGAAGACAGGAGGAGGTATATGGAGGAGAAAGGCATGTGAAGAAGCTGTACTTGCTTCTTGGCTTTGGGCTTACACCAGAGACTTGGACACAGACATGGGTAAGAAGCCCAATGGAAGGTTGACAATGGCAGCTTTTTCCTTAATTTGAGCTTTGATTTTGCTTTTTGACTTCCAGACTTATCTGGCTACTTCTGCCACTTTTCTATGGGTCCCCACCAGAAAGTGCCTTAAACTTGTGGCAAGTTTTCAGGCCTCAGAGGCCCTGCTTCAACTCAGCCCTGTTTGGCTGGGCATTTAGTCAAGAGGGGATGGGTAGCTTTGGGTGTTTCATGGGGAAACTAATCTATATTCTTTCTCTTTTCTTTATTGCACACTAATTGTCTATTACATACTAATTGTATCCAAGTTTTCTATTGAAAGTCTTATGCACTAAGAGTATGCTTGTATTGATATGGTAGATAGCAGAACCCATTTAGAGTAGATATGTTTGGGGGTTCCAGGATGCCCCTAATTCTCTCTTCCATAAGATGTGCTTTTCTAAGCCTTTTGGGTGATTCTGGTACTTGCTAGAATTTGAGAAGCACTGGAATAGCACATGAGATGGCATGAGGCAGAGAAATTTTCCTCACGCCATATGAAGCTTGTATTGCTCATATCCCAGATTTAATCTGGCATGAAACCTAAAGGCTCATTTCCCCCCAAAATCAACTATTGAATGACTCAATGAAGAAAATACTTGGCTTTATCAAATGCTGAGTCAGAAATAGTTATCAAAGATTGCTAACTGTTGGGTTAAACATACACCCACAGCCATAAAAAAATATATTGGCAGAGACACAGAAATTGGTGGAATTTGAGCAAGAAAGGCAATCTGTTCAATTTTAACATTGTGAAAACAAACATTAAAATAATTAGGTTTTATTCAAAGAAAAGGGGAGTTATTACTACCCTGCAAACTGTATTATTATTTTATGCATATTTGTAAACATCAACTCAGATTCTTTATTGAGTGCCTACTATTTTCAAGGACTATTCTCAGCTGTGGAGATGGGAAGATAGTAGGTCTCCCAGCTTCTCAAGCAAAAGTTTGGATTTCTTTAGGCATTCTACCACCCTTGCATGATCCCCAGAAAAACGTTCCCTGTGAATTCCATGGTTCTCCATGTCTTACTCGATCAATGGGAGGATTATGTCTTTTTTTCTTCAGTCTGAGCTGATTTTCTTATGTTTGGTTCTGAACAGATTTTGACTTTTTCAGCACAAAGAAATTGGTGATTATCACAAGGTATTATGGGGCGGACTGTGTCTCCTACAAAGTCCTGTGTTGAAATCCTAATACCAGACTTGCACATGTGCACCCTCTCCCTTGAGTACCTCAGACTGCAACTGTATCTGAAACCATGGTCTTTAATCTACATGGGTACAATCTGACAATATGGTTGGTGTCCTGGTTAAGTAGAGGTGTTAGGACCTGGCCCAGGAGAGAGACCCCAGCAAAAGCCAGCCTTCCTCATACCTCAATCTTGGACTTCCAGCCTCCAGACTATGCAATATAAATTTCTATTGTTAAAGCAGTCTGTGGCATTTTTTTTAATGGGAGCCCTAGTAAATGAATATAGTTGACCCTTAGATAGCATGGGTTTAAACTTGGTGGGGTGGCTTCAGGTGGAGTTGTAAAAGGGTGGTCCCCAGAAAAGGGGGAGGTTCCAAGTTCCCTGCCCCACCCAAGTAAGGGTGGAACTGAGGAGAGAGGAAAAGCTGGAGAGGAGACTGTAGGAAGGAAGGGAAATGGAGGGAGAGCCAGAAGGAGACCTAGAGGAGGCACATGGAGCAGAGAGACATGTGAAGAAGCTGCACTTGCTTTGTGGTCTTGGACTGGTTGAAACAGATGTGGGTGAGAGATTCCTGAATAGAGTAATAATGACAGTTTTTAGCTTGATTTTGATTTTGCTCTTTTCCTCCTAGACTTGTCTGGCCCCTTTTTTCCCTTTCTTATAGGTCCCCTCCAGAAGGTGGGGAAAATGTTTCGACCTCAGTGGGTCTGCTTTGGATTAACCCTGTTTGGCTGGACATCTACCCATGAGGAGATAATTGATATAAAACTTTATTCTTTTTCTTGTCTTTGTTACATACTAATTGTATTAAAATTCCTTTCCATTAAAAGTCTTATGCACTAGAGTATGTTTTGTCTTGATGCGACAGGTGGCAGAACCTATTTAGAAAAGGCAGGTTTGGGGGTTCTGGGGTGCCCTGCACCCTGCCCTGTGACAGAGTTTTTACTCTCATCAGGTTGGATATTCATTGATTCAACCAGGCGCAGACATGAAAGGCCAGCTCTGAGTCATTAGCCGATTTTCCACTACTTGGGGGGCTGACCTCGTTCCATGCTTAAGTGCCCATAGATGACACAGCGATGGTCAGAAGTAGAGGTCAGAGAGATAAATGTTGCCTGAGATAAGCCAACCAGAGAAAGATAAACACCACGGCTTCACGCCCACATAAGACGGTGAGAAAAGGCACAGATGAACTGAAGACAAACATAGAGCCCTGGCCTGTAAGACCTGAGGGGGAAAAAGAAGGGGGCACAGAGGAAAGGGTGTGGTGACTTCTGGTGGTGAACTGGACGTCCCAACTGCACAAGCCCATTCTCAACGCTGCAACCTAGCTAATGTCCTAATGCAGCGTTACTGCAGTTAAACAACAAAGAGAATGGGGGCCACACATACCTCACTCCGGTGCTAGGAGGTGCGCTCTCAGCCCTTGGCGCAAACGCACTCACGTCAACGTGTTCGCGCAGGTCTGAGTGGCCGTAAAGCAGTTTTGCCGTAAAGTGAAGTAAAATTCCCGGCTGCTGTGCCGCTGTGAAATTCCGTTCCTACTGGTGTTGTTCACGATCGAAGAACAAACAAAAAATGTTCATTTTTAAGAAATGTATAAGCCTTCATGGAATTATTTCTTTTGTTGGGACAGAAAGAGCTTGATTCCTTTATGTCCAGCTTCTACTAGTGTGCAGTAAGTTTGGTACCGATGGCATGACGGAAAAGAGGCTGTATCTGAGGTAGGGAAGTTCGTTCATGCTCTGGAAGTCTGTTTTGAGTGGCTGGTCGTCTCCTTTCTATTTGCCTGGTCAACTTTTCATCGGTGGTGGTGGCGGAGGGGATAAGTGACAGTGCTCCTGGAGGATTCTGCAAACTGCTATGATGTCATTTCTGGTAAAGACGCCAGCTGGGCTAAGACGTATACACCACAAGAATGAGAGAACTCCAACAGCCCAAAGCAGCCTTGTAACCAAATTGGTCAACCAAATGGTCAGCCAGGTTTTGTGTTTTGTTTTGTTTTTTATAACATTTATGTATGAATACAAGAGCTGCGGTTCAGGCCAGAGTTGTGGGGAGCGGGTGAGAATATTCACCAGAGACAGAGTGGGGAACAGAACAGGCAGATGCACTGACACACACCGCTGAGGGGATGTGTGTGAGGTGAGGAGAGGAGAGCAGGTGAGGCAGGAGAGGTCTGCTGCGCCATGTGGGTCACCTCTGTAGGGCCAGCAAGGCACAGAGCACGTTTTCCATGATTCTGGGCAGACGGGTCAAGGAGGAGTCTTGGAGCCGTTGGTAGCTGTAGCGGCCAGGAAGGGTGGCACACTAGGCAGGTTCGGGATGGTTCTGGGCAGACGGGTCAGGGAAGGGAGTCTTGGAGCCCTGGGTGGCTTTTTATCCTTTTATTAGCAGAGGTGGCCAGGTACATGGCAGGCATGGGTGCCGGGGGGCAGGGAAGCTGGCAGGCCTCCCAGCCCCCAGCGCATCTCACCCTCTCGGCTGTTTTCTGCTGCTGCATCTTGTTAGTACTGTTGGTCATGTCGGTTCTCTCACTGCTGGTCGGTCCTTTCTGTCCTGGCGTCCTCATGACGCCGCCCATTTAAGCCTGTATCCAACTCAGGAGCGCCCACTTGCGCATGCCCACCCTGGTATGCGCGTAGCACCACAGGTGTCCATCATCACAGTGGTGGGAAGGTGGAAAGACCTGATTTCTCTAACCCTACAGTGGCTTTTTCAGGCTTTTTTTTTGGCTTCATTTTATCAGAGGCAACCAGGTACATGGCAGGCAGGCATGCTGGTGGGGGAGGGGGGGTGGCAAGAAGCTGGCAGGCCTCCTAGGCCCCTGCGCATCTCACTCTGTCGGGGCTGTGCTTCTCTGCTGCTTCTCTCTTTCTCCTCGTGTCCTCTGACGCCGCCTTTATAGAACCCCATGTCTCAACCCAGGTGTGCCCACTTGCGCATGCCCACACCCTTCTTGAGGTAGGCATGTGTGCAGGACCACAGGTGTCCATCATCAACACCAATGGTAGGAGGGCGAAAAAGCCTGACAATTTTCTCTGACCCTATACCTCCCTGACTGGGGATCGAACTCATGCTGAAGTGGCTGCGGAGGCTTCACAGTGCAGTAACCCCTTACACCACCAAGGGAGACCCTATTTTGTTTTTATGGGAAATTGCCTTCTGACCAATAAGTTTCATGGGAGGTAATTGGAGAGGGGGGAGGTGTTTGGCAAAAATACTTCAGCAAATTGCTTGCCACAAAGAGCTTACTCAAGTCTGTCAACACTGAGCTCTCACACTTTACTGTACCTCTAAATCTGGGTTTGGACCTAGACATAGATAGAGATAGCACCTTTTATCTTGGTATGTGCACAGCCTAACCCCCTGTAGCACACACTGGCATGTCAGTGCTGGAAGAACTGAAAAGCTATCACCAGGTGAGTCGATGTGGCAGTCAGCTAGGTTTCCACCTGAAAATCTGTGGAACTTTCTGCCACCAATATGTGGATTTGTCTAGTTCAGCTTTTTTTTTTTTAGATTTATTTAATTGTATTTGACATCATTTGTAGTCCCCAGGGAGTTCCCATCACTATTTCACCCGTGCACCATCACCTCAGTCCCTTGTGCTCTTTCTGCCCTCCTCCCTGTCTTTGCCCTCCCCTCCCTCCCCCCATGATCCCTTGTTTTTTTTGTTTTCTTCTTTTTTATTTTTTGTTTTAGTTGTTGTACTTTGATGTTCCTCCTAAAAGTGAAGCCATCCAATATTTTTCTGTTGCCTTTTGACCTGTTTCACTAGTCCAGCTTCTAATTCCAAAGTTATTGATTTCTCTGGCATCCACTTAGTGCCTTAGTGAGTACAGGGAGAACATATTTTTGTTAATTTTTTTTTTCAGCTTGCAACAACAGGATTTTTTAACAAAAGGAGAGTTTTTTTTATCATATACTTTATCATCTACTTTAAATGGCACTTTGTATGTTTTTGTTTTTAAATAATACTACCATCAGTGCTATTATATAAAAATATGTAAATATAATTTATTAATTTCCAAAAGCAATTTTGTAATGCTAGCCTAGAGAATTTCAATGCTAGTAAATTGTCATATTTCTAGAGGGAGTTTTCCTGGGATTTGATTGTGAGCCTACCATATTAGTAAGCTATTGTTTGGGCAACAAATGGCCCCCAAATTAGTGATTTACATCATTAACATTTCTGATGTCACGGTTTCTGTAGATCAGGAATCCAAGTATGGCTGAGTTGATTTCCTGTAGCTCAGTGTGTCTCATGAGGCTGCTTTCTTCTCAAGACTTACCTGGAACCTACATACCCACCCACAGGGTATGAATCTTTCATTAAGTTCATTCATGAGGCTCTTGGCAGGAGATAGCAGATCTTTGCCACCTGGGACTCTATAAAGAAGGTAACAGTGTAGCAAATGATTCCCTTGGCATGAGTGAGCAAAGAGGGAAGGTGGTTGAACACCTGAGATGAAACTACAGTCTTTGTATGCCTTTATCCCTGAAGGGGTACCCTATTTCTTTAGCTGTATTATATTCAGTAAAAAAAAGCTGAACGTTTGGGTTCCACATTCTAAGGTTGGGTGTTATATATTTAAGGACTTAAATATGAGAAGATGGAGATTTGGGGGCACTTTCTAGGGCCTGGTTGCCTTTTACCCCCTGTGAGCCTTAAGTGAAGGATGTTCTTATGAACACATAGCATTACTGTGATTCCAGAACAAATAACTCAGAAACAATATTGAATTGTTTTTCTGGCCTTATTGTTTAATTGACAAAAAAAAAGTTATTAAAAATAAACTATGTTTGGGGAGAGTAAAAAGGGGGAAGATACAGTACTCCCATACAAACACACAATTTAACTTTGCCTTTAATTTTTATTCATATACATAATATGTATGCAAGTACATAGTAAATATTTTTACATGCTATAATTATCTTATGTACACTTTGATTCCTATTATAAAGAATTATCCAAATTTCTAGAGAATCTTCATAATCACATTATTTTAACATTTTATCCCAAGGCCCCATTAAAATTTTTGTCACAAATGGAATGCAAAAACTAGCTTTATATTTTGAAAGCATTTCTTATGTGGTATTTACCCAAACCTAGGCCATAATATATAACAGCTTTGCTGAATTTTAGAATAAAAAATGAATCAGGGCCTCCCCTGGTGGCGCAGTGGGTTAAGCAACGCACTACGAAGCAAATCGCAGCCATTGCAGCACGAGTTCGATCCCTGCTGCCGGCCAGGGGGGGGGACCCACATGGTGTGGCAGACCTCTCCTGCTGTGCCCGCTGCTCCCCTCAGCAGTGTAC
>JAGFMF010011807.1:10598-41132 GCA_019455555.1 Galemys pyrenaicus
TGGTGCACTGGTGAGATGGTGATGGGGAATACATGGGGATTACAATTAATGGCAAGTATATGTAAATTTTAAAATATATTAATAAAAGAAAAAAAAAAGAGTCTTAGTTTTTTCAGTTCCTTGCTATTGAATCCTGAGTAAGCTTCCAAACTTTCTGAACCTTACTTTCTTTTATCATAAGATGGTGAGGTACTGTAAATGCCAGGCCTCACTTTCTATACTATAAATCTCTTAAAAGACATACTATGTGCAAAATACTTGCTGTAGTGTCTAGTACTTTAAAGGAATGAAGCAAATTTTAGTTATTATATTATCAAACTAGGAATCAAACTAAGATGTGGGAAAGGGCAAAACAGGTCTTTTTTTCTTTTGTTTTTTTTCTCTTTTGTTTCTTAAATCATGAAGCTTTTCAGAAAGCACTTGATTTATAAGATCAGACAAAAGGTCGGAGGTGCTAGAAAAGATAGACAGAGTCACAGTGGAAACAAAGAAGTTTTACTGACTGCACTCTCGGGCGAGCTCTGTGGGCCAATAAGCCGGGGGCAGGAAGATGCCCCTGTTGCCTACGGTGGGGTTTTTATACCAGTGGATTAGGGACAGAGCCAGGGACAGATAACAGGGCAAAGACATATTTCTTAGGCCAGTCTTTTCACATTCCATCGTTAATTGTCGTGACTCCTCAGGGAAGGTAATGGAGACACCCTGGCAGCAGGCTTCCAGCAGCAATAAATCTAACATCAGTAAACCTAACATCACTAAGTCTAACAGATATCAACGGACTTTCTCTTTGAAGTAGGAAAAATTATTGAGGTAGAGAACACAGCAGAAACTAGAAGACTCATAGTATGGTCTCAGCTTAATCACTACATTTGAATAGACAAGCCAAATATCATTCTGGACCTGCTTTCTCTTCATTTCTGTAAAATGAAGATAAAAATATAATATCCTGAGATCAGAAATCAAGCAACATAAGTAAAAGCATGACAGTAAAAGTCTTTTGGCTTATATCTGTAAAGTCAGAAATTCTTTAAGAAAAAAATATTGAGGCAATAATTGAATTATAACACCTTATAGAACTTAAAGTTACAGCATCAACCCCGTCAGATACATGTTACCACACTACACCCACTATCAGGGCACACCACAGTCCACTGTGCTCCCTCTCAACTTTGCTCTTCCCTTCTTCTCGCCTCAATTCTACAGTCAGATTTCTAGGATTATTTATTATTTGGTTTTATCTGACCCTTTGATTTTTCTGTGTGCTACACATCACTGACATCATCCACTATTTGTTTTTCCCCTTCTGACTTTGTTTAGCATAATTCCCTCCAGTTCTATCCATGTTATTGAACAGCAAGACTTTTTCTTTCTTTTTTAATAGCTGAGTTGTATTTCATCTGTTTTGGGGCACATATTTTTTTCATAACTTGACTATTGTAAATAGTGCTGCAAAAAATATATGAATGCATATATCCCTTCAAATTAATGTTATGAATTCTTTGGGCAGATACCTAGGAAAGGAATTGCTGGATCATATGTCAATGATCCTCTGGAACAGTACCCTTGGACTACTTTCAGGTAATCCTTGCAGGAGTGAAACTGGGAATCGCCTCTGATGCATTTTCTCCATCTCTCTTTCAAATTATCTTGAAAAATGATTAATCACCTATGTCTACCATGTCCATCTCCTGTTAACTATGGTTTAAATCTGTATTTTCACATCTTTAACTTGTATATGTAAATGGTATAATGTAAATCCTAGGACACTGTGTGTGTGTTTGGGAGTGGAGTGTAGATAAAATTTGAGGTGCTATTTCTAGATCTTGTGTTTTCATTTTTTCTATGTCCCCTTTGCCTTTTCTCTTGCTTCTAAATTTGGACAAAACCAAAAAACCTTGCCAGTTCTTGACACGAATCACAGTCTCTATCTTTAAAAAGTGTAAATGAGTAAGCAAAGGCAAATGTTCTAGGTCAAGGCATGATCATTTACATTTGTGTAATAATTGTTGTATATTGATCACAGCCCTTATTATTCACTACAAATTATCTGAATAGGAAAAACAACACAGAACAAGATCAAACTTTGGCTATAAACAACATCAACTATAGTATTTATGTTACCAGGCTACAGCAGGCAGGAGCAGATATGTGTGCTGCTCCCCTGCAAGTTAGTTGTGGCAGTCCCTCCTCAGAAACCTTTTAGGTAGCAGTGTGCTGCCTGGATCATGGAATGGACCAATCAGGTGTGAGCTTTGGGTTGATTGATGCTTTGTTGCCAGGACTCTGCCTCTCACCACAAGTCAGTGGTGGCTGAGTACTTTTGTAAATTACACTTCCTGAATTATGGAACAGACCAATCAGGTGCAGGATTGAAAAATGGACTTTGTGGGGGGCACCCTGAAAGTGAATATAAGACAGGGTTCGAAGGGAGCCTGGAGCACTCACTTGGAGCAACTCATTGGCCATCGGAGGAGCAGATGGAGAGGAAGAGCCCCTGAAGAGGAAGAGGAGAGCCCTGAAAAGAAGAGGGTTCCAGTCTCCAGAGAAAGGTAGGAAGCATCCAGCAGCCACTCTCTGAAGAGGGGAAAGAGGCTGAAGGACTTTGTAGAGACTGGGCCTCGGTCCTGTCTCTGACACTGACTGGAAGGAACACCAAAGGCCCTGGGCCTGGTGTCTCAGTGCTGTTTATTGTTGGTGTAAACCAAAAACTTGCAAGAGCTATACCACTGAGTGTTTCTGAACACAGTCTCTGCAGACCACATAGTGGTCATCACTACTGGCCAGTACTGCCCAGCACTCCTGGTGACCAGTGACTACCAACACTGATGCTATCTGCATGAAGCAGCCAGCTTCTTGTGGATACATAAGCATTTTGTTTCCCGTTTGTAAATAAACCCCATGATTGTTTTTCCTGTAGCCTGAGGTCTCTTGCAATTGTGCACATGGGTGAGAACCCATAGACAGTGACCTATATTGGGCACTGTCCTCTGTAAGTGTATAGCCCCTGTTTCTATAGCCCTTGATTCTGGTTTGTGGCCTTTGGGCTTTTGGGGCTTTTTGGGGGCTCTCTGGCCTCAGTCCCTCTCCGTCCCCTGTTTTAGTCAGGAGTCTTCTCCACCCCTGTTTCATTTAGAAGATATTCCATGGAAATTGGTGAAGCAAAGTCAAAGCAATGGACAATGTAAGATAGGTATTTTCATGATAGATTCATTGACTAAAGCTACTGTTCAAAGAAATTATATGACCACAATCCATTTTATGGCACAAAATGTAAATCTGTAATAAACAATAAATGCAATGTTTATGGTAGGTGCTGGAATCCAAGTGCTATGTTCCCTTCCTATGCTATGAGTAGTTTAAAATGCAATCCAACAAATGTTAGGGAAAAGACTATTTTGGGGGGCAGGGAGTTTTGTTGTCCCTGTACTCCACTAAAGTCCATCATTGTGCATGACAGTATACTGCGATGTTTAAGTGCTATAGTAAGATGTTAAAGTGCACACACAATCTGGATTTCAACTCCAACTCTGCCTCTTACTAACTGTGCAGTGTCTTAGAAGGACATTTAACATAACTCTTCCTCAGTTTCCATATCTAAACTATTACAACAGTGAAATAGATTAATATATATGAAGTCCTTAGATCAGAACTGAGCACAAAAAGTTATTTAATACTTATTTTTTAAGTGACTTGAGGAAAGAGAATTAACCAGTGAATTAAACATTTCCAAGTCCAAAATCTGCAAAATTCTTATAAGGAACTCAAGAATGCACACACATAAGTGCAATCAAGAGATTACAAAAGTCATAGTAATTTCTTGAACTGAGAGAATAATATATTTAACTTCACTACAAAAATGAAATTTATACATCTGTCAATCTGTCCATCATGCAAAAATAACTGGATCAATTTTCATGAAATATTCAGGGTATATTTGGAACAGGGACTCAAAAAAAAAAACAACACAGGTAGTCAGTCTATAAAACTGTTAGAATTTTTATTCAACAGGAGGCCTTTTTGACTGCCAAACTGGAGAAATAAATCAAGAGTGATTTTTTAAAATGTGGTCCAAATAGAAAGTCACCAGGGCACATGTTCCAAATAAAAGTAATACATGTGTTTCTTCCAAATCCGCGTATAGTGAGAACAAGATTGTTTTTAAAAAGTATTGTTATTGATTCCCCTTATAATTACTGGCCTGTACTATTTCATATATTATTCTAGTAGAAACCAAAACTCCCACAAAAATGGCAACCTAACCACATTTGTGCTGGTTGGAATGCCAGGACCTTTTTGACTTCTCAAGATCTGATACTATACTGATTCTTGAAACTTAAAATCTACCACCCCTACCTCTTGTTAAAATGACTGGATTTTAAATAGTTTATATGCTAAAATTGCCCAGGTACAAGGGAAACAATATATAAAGAAAAATAATTGCAACAATTTACATAGAAACATATTGGCTTTCCAATCAATGTAAATTTTTTAGATTTATTAAATTTGCTGTCGAAAGCTTTTTTCAATGTCATTTTACAAACTACTATAATTTACCTGGTGACAAAAATTGCAAGCAATTTGGTGTAATCCCATAGAGAATAAAACAGAGTACTACAGTGTTGTCTAGTGCTCAGTTCAGTTCAGCGAATATATTTTTGCCAGACTAAGTTCCAGGAAATGTGCTAAATGTGATAAAGACAAAAAGGTACAATGTAATACCAATACAAAGTCAATGCTAATTATAATATATAAGCACAAAAGTCATCTGAAAAAGGAATAGTTGATCTCTTTTAAGGTTTTCAGGGAAGAGTATGTTTTGAAGGAGAATAAAGATGCTGAAAACAGCACGATATAGTAAGAATAATTAGTCATGCATAACATAGGGTATAAACTGTTCACTGTGTGTAGGGTCAGAGAACAATCAGGTCTTTCCACCCTCCTGCCACTGGTATAATGATGGACACCTGCGGTGCTGCGCGAATGCCTGAGTGGGCATGTGTAAGTGGGCACACCTGAGTTTGGACACGGGCTTATATGAGTGTCACGAGGACACCAGTACCAACACAAGCAGCAAATACGGAACAAGAAGTAGCAAAGCAGCCAAGAGGGTGAGATGCACCAGGGGCTGGAAGGCCTGCCAGCTTCCCGGCACCCCCCGCACGCCCCCCACCCCTGCCTGCCATGTACCTGGTCACCTCTAAGAGAATGGTTCCACCACCTCCGACAATAAAAGCATAAAAGCCACCGAGGGCTCCAAGACTCCTTCCTTTACCCCTGTCTGTTAGAACCATCTAGAACTTGCTCTGTGCCCTATCTTGCCACCACACAAATTTAGTTATTTTCTTAACTAAATTGCATTTGGGGGCAGGGGGAAAGGAAAAGTGATTTTTTTTCTCTTTCCCTTGTGTTAAATAAAAAGCAATGAAACAAATACTTTAGTTAACTATTTAGTGTTAGGCGCACTAGAGAACAGCATTGTCTAAAAGAAGTACAATGCCAACCACATGTGTCAGCTTAATCTCCCATTACCTTTATTTTAAAAAGTAAAAGAACCAAAACAACAAATCCATAGCTAAAAACTGGTATTTTTCCTCAGTCCAATTACTTGAACTATTAAAACTTTAATAATAATAAATATAAAAATGAATGAGACATTTATTTTTTATACTCTTTGAAAACCTGTGCATATTTTACACTTGCAGCACATATCAATTTTGCTACTAATTTTTTTATTAGAAATACTCAAAATGCATGTAGATTTCAAAAATTTTATGACTGAAAAGACAGATTTCTTAATATGTCATAAAAACTGAGTATTAGCTTTTTAATTACAATTAAGTGCAAAAAAACCTCAGTTATTTAATTGTACTAGTGTATTTTCTGGTCTCATCTCACTAGTAGCTACAGTTTTAGAATAAGTCTAATAAGTACTTGCAGGTCAAATCTATAGCCTGAAATTCATGGTAAAAAACAATCAACAGATAATGAGGTTGGTGATAAGGTAGTAATGTTAGAGAATTCGGATTGCCTGGATGACTTTCTTGTTGATCCATAATTCTCAAATAGGACAGAGCTGGGAAAAATTTTGTAATCAGTAAGAAGCCTGAGGTTGACTGGAAGTTTAGAGTTCGTGTGGTGAAAGCAGAAGATACTGACTTGTTCCAGGCCTTATCCCTGTTGTTAAAATAAGCAGATTTGAGGAATAGAGAGAAAATTTCTTGTCTCAGTGGAGATGGAGTACTTTTACCTTTTATCACAGTCACCTAGAAACTTCACACCACAAACAAAATCCAAGATTATAAAATACAAGTTTTCAGTTTGTTTCCAAAATAAAAAGGTGATTTTTTTTGGGGGGTGGTGGCACAGTGGGAGGGGGGTTCTATTACAAAGACCTAAGTAAAAATCCTTAAGATTAAACTGATAATTATGGCCAAAGAACATACGACACAGCCACTTATTTTATGGATTAAAGTTCCTATAGGAATAGCCAGCAAAGAGTTACCAATCATCCAAAATATTCCCTGATTTATCTAAAACTTTTTTTGACTAAGTATTATATTCCACACTGCGTTAGGTAAGAAATTACAGTAATGAACAAGAATCACCTGCAAGGGACACGTGACGCGAACTGTCAGAGAAGCGCGTGTGATTAAATTACGCAGGAGTAGGGGTGGCAGATTCAGAAAATGAAAATACAGGTCAATATCACATGGGATGTACTTATACTAGAAATTGTTACTGATCTGAACTTCAAAGCTATCAAAGCATGTCTTTTATTTAAATCGACATTAGAACGACAACTTGGACACAGAGGTCGGGTGAATGGAAAGGAAGGTGTCCTTCAGAAAATTTCTCCCCAAAGGAACTCTAGTTGGAAGGAGGCAGGGAGAAAGCTTTCCAGGTGGAAATAATGCAATGTAAACCGAACGCGAAGGCTACGCCTCAAATCTGTGAAATGACAGAAGCGAAAGAAGCGGGACAAGGGAGAAGGAAGAGGGAGGCGGCTGAAGAGTGAAAACTCCAGGGAGAGGTACAGTGTAGACTGAAGCGTAGCAACCCTACTGCGGAGCCGCAGGGGAGGCTACTGAATACATCAGCGGACTCATTAGAAGGCTGAGTAGAGCAGCGAGAGGACAGACGCATCCGAACGGCAACTGGAAGTGACATGGAAGAGCAGAAAACACTGCAGAAACGGTCAACAGGTAGACTTTTCCAAGGAGACAGGGACAAGAGGCACGTGGATGTAAGCACAAGAAAATCAACGGAGACTTTAGCCTGGCAGTCTCGGAGAAACAGCTGCGAGCAAACTGCAGCAGTGGGTGGAGGACCTGTCAGCGGGTCGGGAACCCGCAGGGGCGACCACCGGCCCAACTTCCTCCCAGCGTTTTTGCCAGGTGAGGGTCGCGCACAGGAACAGTTCGGAGGTGGCGCGGCCAGCTGCCCAATCGGGCGGAGCAGCGCAGCAGGCTGGTCGCCAGAGGCCAATCCTTTCCTAGGATTGCTATGATTGACAGAGACGCACACCAAAGACAGCCCGCCCTGCTCGTAGGCCGGGAACCACAGGGGCGGGACTCCAGGGCACTAACCCGGAACCGGTTTGGGATTTGATTCCCATTGTGAGGCCAGACCTGGGCGTGCCCTCAGCCAGAATGGCAACACTCTTCGGGCCAATGGAAGAGCCCTGCCCGACGAGCGGCAGCCTCTCTAACCAATGGGCAGCGGAAGAGGGCGGGCGAAGTTGGTGGGCGGGGAACCAGTGAAGCATCCTTTTTCCTTACCCCCTGCGAGGCGACAGAGCAGAGGTGCCGCCGGGTCGCAGGTGAGCTGTTCTGCTCCGCTCGAGGCCAGCAGGGCGGGCGCTGCTCGGCGGGCGCAGGGTGTTCTCGCAGCGGGGAGGGTCCCGGCGAGACCGGCGGCAGGTGGCGGCTGTCCACTGCTGGCTTTGGCCCTGGCTGCGCGGCGTCGCTGGACCGGGACTTCGGGCAGAGGTACCCTTGGCGGCTGCTGCCTAACGGGGGCGGGGGCGCAGGGCCAAGCCGCCCAAACCGGGCTGGGGGAAGTTTCCGGCCCCCAGTTCGGGACTGTGAGGTCCATCCGGAGAGAGGACTGTCCTTCCAGGCTGCACCGTGGCCGCGTCAGGCGCGCGCCCCTGCGCGTGGGATCCCGGAACCCTTGCTCCCCTAGGGAGGGGCCGTTACCCTCGTCCGAGAGGAGGCGGTAGGGAGCGAGGGCGGAAGAGGGGCGTCGGTAAACTTCATTACCGACCTCCCGCAAGTTTTAGGGACCGGCATCCTCCTTGGCAGAGAAGTCGATTTTCTACGAGAATATGGTGGTGGGGCAGTTCGCTCCCCGGTAACTTTAAAGTGATTGATCCTTTAAAGATAATTGGGGTGGGGATGAGAAGTTTGTAGATTTCTATGCTTTTCTTGAACTGCCTAATGAATTTACACATATCAGTGTTATAAATTATAACTATATAATAAATTATGTCTGTAATAAACATGGAGTAGAATTTACTGTCTGATTTTCCTCAGAGCTCCTGATTCTGTCTTATCACTCAGTGTCTAGAAACATAATTTTCAAGTGTTAGACCTTGAAAAAAAATTGCCTAATTACAGTATGCCGGTGGTGGGACTTCATCTTTACGTAGATTTGCTTCAGTTGAACTCTACTCGCATCTGTTTACAGCTACTGAAGAATAATTGTGTGATGGGATCGTGAAAATGTTTTCTGTGCTTAGAAATGAAAGGTCTATGAAGTTTTAGAGGTTTTTAACTACTGTATTTCTGTAAAGACTGGCGAACAACCAACATGAAAGGGATAGTATTTGACATCTAAAATGGCAACTTTTCACATTTTGTTACATACCCCCAGCAATAAGACTATTCTTGTTACATAGTAAGAGATCAGTAAATATTTGACTAAATTAATGGATTAATGGATAACAGAAAACCCTGTTATGATACAAAAATGTAAATTAAACAACAGAAAGAAAAACAGTCTTGGAAATGAGACTTAGCGTCTATTCACGCAAGTACAACTCCAGAATTTCAACTCAAGATACATTGATATTGGTGCTTTCTTGAATTAATTAGAAGATATCAAAGATTTTCACACAGTTAAGTCATGATTGATTGGAAATGTAAGATACATTCCAACATCGGTCTCAGTGAGGTTAAAGGTGCATTAATATGCACTTTGTCAGTTCATCTGTTTAGTGTAGGTCAGGGCCAAAGGGTTACCAGTTTTGTAAAATAGAGATTTGGAGCGATAGACTGTTGAAAGAATGACTGCCACCAAAATTTTAAAAATATATACTAAGAGATACTTTTAAAAGGAACTATTTCTGCCATATATCAACAAATTTAACCCAATTGCTAAAATGACCTCAGGTTCTAAGAGCTGTAAACACTGCAAATGGATATTTGCATAAATTAGGATTCTCCTGACTATTGCAGTCATAATTTTATTTTATGATATATTTTGTTAAAATTTTTATATTTCAGTAAAATTGCCTCCATATAAAAATTAACATTCTTACATTTCAATAATATATGAATTTCAGTCTCCTGAAATAATCTTACAGCAAAGTATGTAACATCGCAGTAAGCCCCCACTAAAGAGTCACTGACATTTCATCTCAGCCTAGTTTTCCAGCTCTCATTCCTCTTATTTCCTTTATTTCTGACCTCATTGGTCTGTTGTTTTATAAGACCCAAATAAAATGCTAATTCCACTCCCAAGCTTTCATGATCCTTCCAAATATTTTTCTTCCTTCTTAACATTTATTGTGTTTTATTGGTACTTAATGTACTTTTTATGTATTTATATTATCCAGTAAAGAATATTCACTTACTGGATCTAGACACTTGGGATCTAGACATTATTGTGCTGAAGGCTCACTAAGTGTCCAGCATCTTGATTGGATTATCTAATTTCAGCTTCCATGTATCATGAGTAATACTCTTATTTTTATTTTTTTAAGATTTATTTATGCATACAAGAGAAGAGCTGGGGTGCAGGTCAGAGGTGTGTGTGTGTGGGGGTGAGATGGTTCACCAGAAACTGAATGGGGAACAGAACAGGCAGATTGACTGAAGTACACTGCGAGAGGAGCAGCAGGTGAGATAGGAAAGGTCTCCTGGCCATATGTTGGTTAGCTCCCTGACCGGGGATGGAACTCAGGCCATAGGCGTGATAGCATTGATATTTAACCCCTAGGCCACCAGACAGGCCCTTCTTCTAGAAATTTTTTAATTACATGTGTGGTTTATGTTTCTTTTGGACAGTGCTGCTCAGGTTAGACCTTTGCTGCCTAGGTGCAATCCAAAGACCAGCAGCATCAGCATCCTTTGGTAGTTGGTCAGGAATGCTGAATTGCCAGTCCCACCCAGACCTACTGACTCAAAATATATATTTTAATGTTTTTATTTATGAATACCTTGACTTATATTCTAGTGACTAGAGACTTACTTGTTTAATCAAGCAATATCTGCCTAGAACAAGATCAAAATTACTGATTAATTAGTACTTTTAATTTTATTAGCTGTCTTG
Organism: Galemys pyrenaicus; assembly: GCA_019455555.1. Taxonomy (NCBI): domain Eukaryota; kingdom Metazoa; phylum Chordata; class Mammalia; order Eulipotyphla; family Talpidae; genus Galemys; species Galemys pyrenaicus. The sequence goes on from JAGFMF010011807.1 coordinate 21,153, forward strand.
AGAAATTTTGGAATTCAGCTTAGGAATAATTTATGTATAATCTTCTGTTTTTATTTTTGCATCTTTGCCCTGTGGGTGTTTTCAAATTGATGATGATATCTTGAGCTTTCTTGCTATTTGTATTTTTTAGTTACCTTAGATTCCATGTTAGCAGCAAATGGTCATTCAGGAGATAGTTATTCCACATGAATGATTAGAAGCAAAAAAGATATAATTTGATTGGCATGTTGTGGGTGGTATGATTAAGTACACACAGAGGCAGTTGAATTGGGATTATTGGGAATTTGAAAAGGGTAACCTGCATAAGAATTTAATGAATCAGGTAATAAAAAACATATTTTTACTGAAGTTTAGAAATAGGAAATTTGTAAGTCATAAAGCAAAAAGATTTAGGCATTTTCTAATGGAATGTACCCTATTTAATTGCTGTATCTTTAGTACTATATTATCAGCTAGAAGAGAAATATTTTTCTGCTAATAAAATTTAAAATTGGCAGATATTAAAGTATTTAGTGAAGAAATGATATTGAAACTTAACCTGGTTAAACTTTGATGAGTTTTTCTGCCTGTATATAGAACTTTATCTAAACCTTTCCTATAAGGTAAGAATCTACTTCATTTGAAAATCTAGTGTATCAAAACTTACCTTAGCAACACATTTATAGACAGCTATCACTGCTGCAATAAAAAGGAAAAGAGATGTGTGTGACATAAAGGGATCAATGTATAAATCTTGACAATTAACTGTCATTTTGCAAATTATTTATATGCTGGTATTTTGCATTCAGTGGGAATGGAATTCAAAAGGCCAAGAAGGGAGCAATCCATTGCCTATGCAGTGGGAACTGTGTGTAAAAACCTGTACAAGGAAAGAGCTTAACAATGATTGAAAGAAGACCTATGTAGTCAGAATAGAGAGGCTGAGCTGGAGAGATTAGTAGGAGAAGGAGCTGGAGAAGCAGAGGGTAGATAGGGTAGATGAAGAGTGAATAGTGACAGTCTACTAGTCAGGAGTTGTTACAGTAGCCCAGGTGAGTGGAAATGGTAGTTTGTGGTGCTGGCAGAGACAAGAGAAGTGTAGGTTAGAAGTATCTTTTTAGAAGTTCTGTATGTTGCTTATTGGGTTGAAGTACATGGCAGAAGTAGCAGGTTGATTGATATTTTACTTTTTTCTCTTTAGGAATTATCAAGCCTGCCTGTGCTACTACACAAATGAAAATTTGATTTATACAAATTGCCATCAGGGATTCTCTTTGGTTTTTGTGCTTTGTAGCTTCCCTCAAATTCATTTCTTATCTCATCTTGCTATAAAAACACTATTTGAATTTTAAAAAATGAAGCAGTTGAAAAGAAAAAGGAAAAGCAATTTCAGTGTTCAAGAAACTCAGACCCTTTTGAAAGAAATTACAAAAAGGAAAGAAGTTATTTTTTCCAAGCAGCTCAATACAACAATTAATGTGATGAAACGAATGGCCTGGGAGGAGATTGCACAATGTGTGAATGCTGTCGGGGAAGGAGAGCAGAGGACAGGGACAGAGGTGAAAAGAAGATACCTTGACTGGCGAGCACTTATGAAGAGGAAGAGGATGAAGGCAAACATTAAACTGGTTGGTTCAGGATTTCCTCTTCCCACATCTGATTTAGATGACTCTCTCACTGAAGAGATAGATGAAAAGATTGCATTCCGAAATGATACAAATTTTGACTGGCAAAATGTGGCAGATTTCAGGGATGCAGGTGGATCCTTAACTGAAGTCAAAGTGGAGGAAGAAGAAAGAGACCCCCAGAGTCCTGAGGTAAGTATTAGCATATGAGCACTTTTTCCTTCCTATGTCTTCATTTCTGATGCGAGAGTTATACTTTAGGAATAATCGAGAAGTTACCACATTTTTTTTTTTTAGACAGTGCAAGGACTTTTTTTCCTCATTGCATTTTATTATTTTTTAAAAAATTACATATATTTGACATCAATTGTAATCCCCATGTATTCCCCATCACCGAAACACCAGTGCACCATCACCTCAGTCCCCAGTGTTCCCCTCTGCCCTCCACCCTTCCCCTCTTCCCTCCCCACCAAGTGTCCCCAATTTGTCCTTGTCTTTTCATTTTTGGTTTTTGTGTCTTTATTGTTGTTGTTGTTGTTATTATTGTTCTTATTCCTTTCCTTGATCCTTATTTGGTTCCCTTATATTCCTCCTAGGGGAGGAACCTTGTGGTATTTTTCTTCTGCCTTCTGACTTACTTCGCTGAGCATAATCCCTTCCAGTTCCATCCACACAAGGAAGTTACCACATTTTTAAGCTAACTTAAATGTAGTGCATACCAAAGTCCTTCTGTTTTTCCCTTCTTTATATCTTTTATTCTGTTCTTCTCCCCAAATACACTGATCCTAATTATATGCATCAGGAACATTAAGTAATTCAATGTAAATATTATTCATAATTCAAACTGTGCTCAGATGATACTGGAAACTTTTCAGAAATTTTTAGACAAATTGACAACTCTGTCAATTTCTCTCAGTAGAAATAAATGCTGAAAATTGCTTTTGTTTCTTAGTTTGAGATTGAAGAGGAAGAAGAAATGCTGTCATCAGTCATACCTGATTCTAGAAGGGAAAATGAACTTCCAGATTTCCCCCACATTGATGAGTTTTTCACTCTTAACTCAACGCCATCCAGGTCTGCGTATGATGAACCCCACTTGCTTGTAAACATAGAGAAACAGAAACTAGAGTTGGAGAAGCGACGTCTGGATATTGAGGCTGAGAGACTGCAGGTGGAAAAGGAGCGCCTCCAGATTGAGAAGGAGAGGCTGCGGCACCTTGACTTGGAGCATGAGCGGCTGCAACTGGAGAAGGAGCGGCTGCAGATTGAGAGAGAGAAGCTGCGCTTGCAGATAGTCAGCTCAGAGAAACCATCTTTGGAAAGTGAACTCGGTCCAGGAGAGAAGTCTATACTTCAGCCACAGGACACAGAAACAGAGAAGTTAAAACTTGAACGAGAAAGATTGCAGCTGGAAAAGGATAGGCTGCAGTTCTTGAAATTTGAGTCAGAGAAGCTACAGATTGAAAAGGAACGGTTGCAAGTAGAGAAAGAGAGACTTCGAATTCAGAAGGAAGGACACTTGCAGTGATTTAGCTAGGTCTCTCTGTAGTAATGTAAATCATAGGCTTTCTCTATATCAGGTAATAGTCAAAATGGTTGCAGGATTAGCAGTTTTTTTTCAGTCTAATGTCAGTTGTTTCAATAGGAAAAAGATAGTTATATGTGGATAACTGTATGCTTAAATAGTATATTATATAAAAATATGTTCCCTAGCATAAACAGTATAGCAGAAACTATTGTGCTGTACTTTTTAAATTAGTAATGTTACATAGAGTGTTGTATAATCTGTGCACCCAGGCTTTACAACTATGTCTGTGTAAAGTCAGTTTAGTGTTTTGGGGGTGAAATTGGCATCCATAAGATATTGGGCAATGTCTGGAGACATTTTTAGTTGTTAAAACTGGGAAGTGGGGGAGTTGCTACTAGCGTGTAGTGGGTAGAGGCCAAGGATGGTCACACCAGCAATGCACAGAACTGCCTTCCAACAATAAAGAATTCCCCAACCCAAAATGTCAATATTGCTGAGGTTCAGAAACACCATCCTGGCCTGACTGTTGACCTCTGTAGCTTTGCTTTATAGTGTCCAAATATTAAAAATGCAGATGTTTCATATGGGTAGTTACCTAAATGGCCAAAAACTCGGAAATATTACTGTGGAGCTTAATGAATATAGGAAATGGTGAAGATTATAGCTATTATAGTCCCACATTTTCCATCTGTAAGTAAACAGATTCAGAGAACTACAGAAGTAACTGAAATTGTCTTAAATGGGTCACTTAGTAGTTCATTCGTTTAGCTATTGATACTTCAGAAACATCTTAAAGTTTTTGAGCTTTAATTCTCTTTGAATTCATTGTCTTAGTTTAGATACAAAAATTGTCATTTCAACCATTTACTGAATCTTACGTGGGTGGTTGAAGCTAGCGAAAATAATACCGGTATAAAAATGTTACCAGTAGTCTACGAACATGAATGCAGTGAGATATTTGATTTTTAAATAATAGCTATGTAGGGGGTAGGGGTAGGGGTGGATGTCCTCTGTGTCAGATGCTGATGCTGATGATGATGATGCAATAATGATAGGAACTGTGTGTTAGGAGTTAGGAAGCACTTATCACATATTATCTGACCTAAACAGTAGAACAGTCTTTGGGAGTCATATCTATTATTCCTGAAACCAGGGCTTAAAAAAGTCACACAGTTAGTAAATGGCTGGTTTCACATACATCTTGGTGTGTTTTTTCTTTGCCCCTCCTGAGGAACAAAGTGTGCATCTTTAGTCCCTTTGATATTTGCTCTGAAACCAAGGACTTTCTTAACTTGGTGATTTGCCTTCAGTCCCCTAAAGGTGTTTTTCCACCATCCAGGTGATTCGAATGCATCTTAAAGTTGAGAGTTGTGCACAAAGATCACTTTGTATTTTCTGGTTTTCAGGGCTGATACGTAGCTTTAATACATCTTTCCTACTGACCAATGCTACCTTGATTCTGCATTTGTTCCCTTTTAATTTAAGAATGTCTTGAATCCATATGTGATATTTGAGTATGAATATGCAAGGAAAAACAGACTTCTGTTTAGTTACCTTGACTTCAAAAAGTGTTATTTTTCTATAACTGAAATAAATGCTTCTACTGTAGAAATAAAATTGGCCTATACTAACTGAAAATCTATCATTTCAAGTGATTTGCATTTTAAAGCATTTCAAAACTGAGGGTTGAGTGTGCAAGAAATCCCTGCCCTCCATAAGCTGAGGCAGGGGTCCTGAGTTTTGTGTTGGACATTGTGCTATGTGTTTTATATATACTACTTTATTACTCAAAACAACTGTGAAGCCAGTCATACTATGCATAATTTCATAGGAAACAACACAGTAACACTTAGTTTTAATTCTCTAAAGGCCTGAATAAAACATACTAACCCAAGATTTTGGAGTAAGCTCTAAGGAGGAATAGTGAAAGTTTCTAGTTAAAAGCATTATGGCTTTGCCACTTATTACTTTGAGTCATTTAATTTGATTTCCTTTTTTGTACACTGGGCATGATGCCTAGATTTCATATTTGCTTTTTAAAAGTGAAGTTTATTTTTAAATAAAGACCTATGTAAAATTATAAAATGCCACTTAAGTACAATGTGATAGGCATTGAATTTGCAATGAGTCAATTTTAGATTTTCTAAAAGTGAGCCATGAGTATAGCTAACATTAATATCTCCTAGGAGTTTGAAGAGTCTTCAAAGGAGGAGGAAGCTGAGTCCTTGATGACATAATTTGAACTGTTGGATCAAACCTTACCCGGTACTAATTCTGAATTTTCAATTTATGAATCTGAATTTCTCCTGTTCAGTTTTATGTCTGTTTGACATCTACTCACCATAGGATCAATTAACTTTCCTTATTTTATGAATTAATGCTCTAGCATTTGTGACTTTCCTGACTAGGAGATTGTACCTCCACAGATTATCCAATTTTTAGACATGGGGAAGGCTTGATCAGGACCTTGCCTTTTGTATGCAAACCAATCGTGTCCATCCCCCCACAAGACCACCTTTCAAAACTCATCAAACCACTACTTGCCCTAACCTAAATGAACCTATGGCCAGGTACCAGATGAGAGTTCACTGAACTTAAACTGGCAACCCTAAGATGTTTACCCTTCCCTGCATTGCCTTTCTCTAGGAAAGCGCCAATGAAAATCTAAGCTTTTCACTCACTCTTGCTTTGCCTCCTGACCAGAAACTGGTGCTCCCCTGTGGCCAGCAAGGTATGGCACACCTCTTTCAAGCCAAGATTTTGCAGTGTTATTGTCCATAGTCACTCCCTCTTTTTTTTTTTTAATTGTTTTTGAAGTACCACTCTTAATTCAATCATTCAACAAATATTTATTAAGCACCTACAATATGCCAGGCACTGCGCTGGGTGCTGGGGATATAACTGAACAAGATAGACACAGTCCCTGCCCTCAAGGAGCTTACAGTCTAGTAGTTATATAGACAAATACACAGGCAATTACAATGCAGTATGGTAAGTGCTATGATGAGAGAAAACATTAGAAGGATACCTAACTCCGTCTCAAGAGGCAGGGGTTGGTGGATAGGCATGGAAATCTTCCCAGGACAGGTACAATTCAATTTGAGTACTGAAGGGTGAGTGTGAGTTACCCAGGTAAAAAGGAGATAGGAAAGAGTTATAGATGGAGGAAATAGTATTTCTTGTGTCCCATGTGCTGCTTCTGAAGTTCACTTGGTGGGAGAAGTTGGGTTGAGTCGAGAGAAGTAGTGGAAGAAAGAAGAGTCAGCTCATAAAGGGATTCATTTGCTCTACTCAAGAGTTGGAAATTTTCCTGAGGGAACTGTGTGTGTGTGTGTGTGTTGACAGATTTGTACCTTTAAAATTTCACGCAGCACAGAGGTTGAATGGAAGATGGTAATTTTGAGAGTTGAAACAATGTGATCATCCTTTTCCCTTTTCTAGGTTTACCTTCCATGATATCATACCCTATATTCCCTTCAGCCCCTAGAGTCACATACACATTCCTTGAACCATCAGAATGCATGGCTTTGGGCCACTGCTCATCTTTAATGCTCTTAACACCTTCTTCACCTGTGAAGAATGTAAAATACTTCAAGACCAGACTCAAGATCATCCTAACTTGTGCTTTCTGCCAAGATGTCTAAATATGTGATGTTTATCTGTATGATAGTACTTATTTTTTTAATGATCCAAATCTTTTTTAATCATGCTAATTTAATCCATATACAACATAGTTTTTATAAATATAATTTTCACAATTTCTATTTGAAAACATGGACTAATTCTTCATTTGTTCATTACCCCAAACTGTTATGTAGTACCTTCAAATGATTTAATTGGAATAATGGGAGCGGGGAAGAGAAGCACAAGAGATGATAGTTTATGCAGCCAAATACAGTTGAGTAAAATTTCAACACAATAAGGTATGTTACTATTACAACAATGATTCCCCAATTCAAACACTCCAGTTTGACAGTTTAACCCACTTAACAACTGAAAGATCTGAAAAAGAGGGAAGCTTGGTCTCCAAAAATACATTTTCCAATGTGGCCCACTAGTATACTTCTACCATCTCTCCTACAATCCTATAATCTCTCAAATAGCTTTTATCATGATAAGAAAAAACCTTAAGCTCTGTAGATACTGTAAGAATGTCTGTCATTTTATTCTTTTTGGTGGGTACAAAAACCACAATTTTGTACACAGAACAGGGTTATAAATAATGTCAGTAACAGGAGTGACCCGCAGTCTCTTGATTCTACATGGCAGACTGATGCTCTTACGTTAGCATTGTCTTCGTTTTGTGTTTGTTCCTGGTCATGAGACAAATGAGATCTGTGGACAGCGACTCTGTGACAGAGTGAAGATTACAGCAGACAAGAAGATGACCCACAACTTTTATAAAAAAAAGTCTCTAAAGTTTATTACAGTGATGGCATTTATATCAATTATTGCAATGTATTGTTCCCTAAGATGGTTAGAAAAAAGAATTGTGTTGTCCTCTACTGAATTTACGTCAGTTAAAAAGCAAGCATGTTTCTGTATTTTTCTCCAAAGTAAGTGTAAATACTTCCTTTAAATTTTGTTTTTCACAGGATTTACATGTTTGTTTATTATTTTCTTATCACAGTTTAGTGATTGTTTTCTCAGCTGGATAGTCTTCCATGGAATATATGGGTGTTCTGGAGACACAGGTTAGCATGTTCATTGATGTCTATAACTATTTGATCCCTTGTGGTGAAGACAAAGGCTTTTCTGAGCAATAATTTCACAGTTTAATGCGCTAACTCGCAAGTCTGATTAGTTTTTAAGTCCATTCGAGTGAAATTTGTTGCTGTTAATACACCCATCCCAGTTCCCCCCACCCACGCCCCGAAAAAACCTAAATGGTGAGTTTTCCTGATATAAAATCTGAGTTTGGGTTTCCGAGCTGAGCTCATGCACATTGCTGCTGCTGATGTGGGGCGCATAAGGATGACTCCCACTGTCAGCCAAAGGATTGGTTTAGCGAAGACCCACACGGGGCGTGTCCCTCAGGGCTGCGTGTCCATCAGTCACCAACACAGTTTAATTAAGGCACTCAATTATTTTTTTGGTTTTTATGGTAGGTCCGATGCAATGACAGCCAATCCTGAACTTTGTCTAATTGCAGTTCCAGTGTGAACAGCCTTTGGGCAATCGGGCGTCAAGACACGGCCATTTTCACCCACACTCCCAGTGATGGATAATCTGGCTTTGTTTCTTATGGCTTCAGAAAAGGTCAGCTGGGTTGCATGGAAAGGAAACAGAAAGAATGTGGAGTGTTATGATGTTCCTGTTTTTTTCAAAAAATATGACACAACAAACACCAAAATATTAATAATTAGACATCTGCATTTTTCCATATTTTTCAGTCATATGAAAGCTGCTTATATATAAGGAGGAAAGCTGTTTACAGGACCAACCACTTATGAATCAGTCTACAGTTTATAGAAGGACTCATGCTAGTCATAAAACTGGATTTTGTTCAACAAATCTGGCCAGGCCACATCTTTCAACTTGCTGTGTTCTATTCTTAGCACTTCTAGGCCAGCATAAAGTTTCCTTTGGGTTCGCACGATTATTTGAATCTTTCTATCTTAGAAAATATCTTTACAGTGTCATGATCATATTCTTAAAATTGTTAGGAACTCTCTAAACTGTAGAGACTGTTCATGACATATCTCCGGTTTTCAGAACACGATCTATCCAGACACTTCATTCATTCACACCAGTTATAGACGTGATCCAGAACAGCAAGTGAGTGACATGAAGTTCTGTCTGTGCCTACTTTGAAAGGAAAGGCTCATATTTTAAAAAGCTTTATGTGTTTAAAGCAGGTGTTCTAAAAAGAGGCATGATCTGTTACCCTGACATCACTTGGGAACGTCCCAGATTGAGGTTACAGGGTCAGATCTTTGAAAACCTCATTAAATTCCTATTCTCTGTCCTATTAAGGAGCAGATTATTATATTACTATATTACTCAGAGGAGAAACAGACAGTATCGTTATGGAAATTTAATTACTGTTCACTTATTGTCTTTAGATACTTTCTAGTACCTGAATTTTAATGTTAACTCAAGAGGAAAATGAGATAAATGAAATGTTATGATTCCAGATCATAAGTTTCTCGTAACTTATAATGTAGCTTAATTTTCTGTTGTGGCTTAAGTTTACCTGATACTTTAGGAAACTCCAGCCTTTTAACATTTTTTTTAAAGATTTATTATTTATACATGAACTGGGGTACAGGCCAGAGGTGCAGGAGTGTGAGAGGATTCACCAGAATGGGGAGCAAAACAGGCAGATGAACTGAAACACACTGCTGAGGGGAGCAACAGGCAAGACAGGAGAGGTCTGCTGCACCATGTAGGTCACCTCTCTGGCCAGGGATTGAACTCATGCTGCAGTGGCTGCAGATAGCTTCATAGTGCTGTGACTATGTGCCACCAGGGAGGCCCTTCTAGCTCTGTATTAATTCTTCTCTGGGATTTAAATATTAGAACAATGATATAAAAAGTGTGTGAAGTTAATAATTATATTAAAACTGTTACAATGTTAGAGGCCAGATAATCTGTTAACTGCATAAAGTTGAAGTCAAATTTCTAGTCAGTGACTGTGATAAAAAGCCAAGGTCATTATTATTAGTCTGCTTTACTGAACACTCTAAAAAATTAACACTTAAGTTCATAATTAGAGGTGAAATTATAATCTCTGTAGAAACTGTACTCATCACTAAATCAAAATAAACCTAGATGAAAGTCTCAGCCTATTTCTTCAGATTCCATTTAATTAACATTCCAAGTAATTAACATTTAATGTTAAACAAAATAGATAATTTTTTTTTAAAAAACTACTAGTTCTAATTTTTTTGAAGAGGAAACACTAAAATACAGTCAATGAAATCAGATTTCTTGAAGGAATTTTTCTGAAGGTTTTGCCTTCAAATCTATTTTTGTTTCCTTTTTTTTTTTTCTTGTCTTTTTGATGCAAGAAAAATGTCCAAAGCAGGGAAGATTCCATGTACCATCAACTCATCTCTCCTCTACATATTAATGCAATTAACACAGATTTATTTGTCAATAAATCTTTTTCTATTTCAGTTTTAGCATTCTTAGTTCTCAGTATTCCTATTTTCTGTATTTGTATCACCTGCTTTTTCCTTAAAATGTCATTCATATTCATCTTGACGTGAACCTTGTGAACCTGCTTAAACTTGGAAAACATTTTTATAAATTTCCTTATTGTTTGGGTCTAGTTGGATTATTGTGCTAATGGCTATGGCATCTATGGTCATTAATATTCTACCATATGTTGAAAGTTTTAGATTTTTGTTTTGTTTTTTTTTTTCTCTGAGATTCAGGATCCAGTTATCTAAATTATCAATCATATTTAAGGCCAACAAATTTATTGAAAACAGCTTTAATAAGGGAATGAGTTAAAACAGTTTTAATAAGGGAGTGAGTTAAAAACATGTCATTTTCAAGTCCTTCTCCACTGGTATAGATCATTCCATTTTCCTTGAATGCTATTTAGTCTTTTAAAAAGTCATATGGATATAAATGCTTTATTTTTATTTGAGATTTACTGCTTAAAAATTTAACCTCAATTCCAAAGGCAATTCATGTGAAGAACTGTAATGCTAGGATCTGACTCCCAAAACATTATTATACATAAGTTAAATGTACATAACTTTGGAAATAATCTTTTTAGCAGTGTCCCATAACTTCGTAATGAGTTGTCAAGTATATCTTTTTAGAATTTTTTTAATATTTGTTTCTTTTCTACACTTGCTTGTCTTTGAACCTTTGATAGTTGAAAAACCTTTGCTATGCCAAAGAAAGTCAGTTTTAGTGAACTGGTAAAAATAAAATTTTTAAAGATTTATAAAAGAACTGTGGTGTAGGCCAGAGGTGAGGGGGCTGAGAGGATTCACCAGAGACAGAGTGGGGAGTAGAACAGGCAGATCAACTGAAGTGCATTGCTAAGGGGAGCTTCGGGAGAGGCAGGAGAGGTCTACTTTGCCATATGTGGGTCAGCTCCCCAGGGATGGAACTCAGCAGTGGTGATAATGCTGAGACTTAACCCCTAAGCCACCATGGAGGTTCCACAAATAAATTATTTAAAAGACATCTTACAGTGAATTCAAAATAATTTTCTGTGTAAAGTTGTCAGATACTATTTTTCTGTTTGGAAAAATCTCTTCTCAACTCTAAATATTACAATGAAAGCAGTCCTGTGATAGTCAAGAGGTCTTGACATCATCCCAATTTGTTATTTTGCTTTTAGAAGAGATGCTTAAAACATTCAGGTATCTTTGAGTTGAAGGTTTTGTTTTTAATTCTTCTCCACTGTATTGTGAAAGAACCACTTTAGGATTATCTAAGCGCAGTCATACTCAGTCATTGATTTTTAGATAATGGATAAAAGCAATTAGTTCTTGGTAAAAAAAGATGGCTTTTCCCCCTTGTTTTAAGATACTAATAAGTACTTCAGTAGCTTTTATGTAGTAAATAAATATCAAAATCAAGCACATTTACCTGGCATAACCTCATGAATATCTTACTTTTATGAAAATTATATTGGATTTTTGATTCTAGGGTACATTAAGCACTGAATGACTCTATGGGTTCAAAGGCTCATTTATCATTCTAATGAGAATGAGCAGCCTGTTCAGCTGACTATTATATATAATTTTAGAAAATGAGTTTTAGAGAACTGATATTTGGAAGAGCAGTAACAGATGCTTTCTGTCTCATTTTAAAACCACTTTCTATCATTAGAAGAAAAAAAATTAGTAACATTTAGATTCTTAAAAACTGACCTTCATCTTCTGTATTTCACTGAACATTCACAATTTTTTAATGTGGCATGATAAGAGGGTGTGAGTGAGGGGCTGATTTGACTTACTTAGAAGCAATTGAAATATAAAAAAACTGTAATAACTCATTACAATCTTTATCTTTTATTGCATCCTTCCTAAAGGACACATAAATCGACAACTTTGATGGAGAGACTGCTATTTTGCCTCAAATGTCTATTCACCTTAGAGCTTCTGTGAACATAAAAGTTCAATTTCATCTAAATAGCTGTGAATTGTAGTAAATGTTCTGACAATCACTCCTGCCTAAAGGTCTGGCTCAAGGACTTCTGTCGCTTGAAGAAATAGCAGGGTATTACTCTTTAAAAAGAGAGAAGAATGGATAGTATGAAACAAATTAGCCCAGGAGTGAAAACTCCAAGGATTTGGAATTTTTGCATAACTTGTTTTTCAGAATACAGTATAACCTTATAAACAACAGCAACTGTCTAGACTTTGATCATTTTTGAAGCAGGTTTTATACTTACTATGTTTGCATTTATTCTAGATCTGGATTGTTCCCAAGACGATTAACCTGGTCTGTGTACAAGGGAACCCAGATGTAGTTTGCAATTTCTCCAAATTTAAGGTAGGATAATATATTGTTTAAACTGTTTGACAGAGTAAGCCTGGAGGTTTCTTTTTGTTTTTCTACCCTTTCAATGCAGATATCTATTGGCAACATAAAGTTTCGAACAGTACATCTGCAGCCAAAGAAAACCGAGCCACTTTGCACTGAAGTTTTCAAAAATACCAAGCTCTAATTAGAAGCAAGCAATACCACCACTGGACAGACAGGTCACGACACTGTGTTACAGGATGCATCACCCACTCACTGTTGTAGGCCCTAAGTCCTACCCCTAAATTTTAATACTTTCGGTTCCATATACGTTGTAACCTTCTCTATAGGTTGCTAAATTCTGGGTATTCTGCGAGGAAGTTGGGTTAAAAGTCTGTGCACTCTTTGCCACCTTCATTCTCTTCGCTTCTGCCCTGGACTTGTAACAGAACTCTACCAAAGCCACCAGCATTGCCAAGCCCAAGCCGCCAACCAGAATGTAGAAGACTCCCGCTACGTTGCTCAGGCTCAAGGCGCTCGTCTTGTCCTGGGGGTAAAGACACTTGAGTTAGCCGTGGCAATGTCAATGGCACAGATGAAAGAATACATGAAGTCCAAACAGTTCATTAAAGTAAATACTTAATCTTATCTACATGTGGAAATCACTGGTATAGGGTTATAGGTTTAACCATAAGACATAGCACTTGGGAGAATTGAAAGTATGCTGATTTTCAATAAAGTGTGTGTACTTGCATTCAGGAAAATCTGTAATATTTTATCACTATTAATGATGCAATGAAAACCAGTATACTTAACAATATGTAAGCATTTATATATTTATATAGGGTGGCAGAACTGGGCTTCTTATTAAGATTGAATAAAACTCAATTACACGGGCAGATGATATCTATTGCTTTCCTTCCATTAAAACTTATTTTTAATGTCTGATAGTTCTCTTGATTAAATCTAACTTCGCATTTCCTACTTACAGAACTAAGGGTCTTTAAACTGGCAGTTTCACATTTGTTCATTACTCCCTTACCAAATATATTCAAATACCATGCCACATTACATATTATTCGGTCTTTCAGTCACATCTGTATGGGAAATATTCTGGAAAGTTTCAATTTTACATATTATATACTGTTTAAGGATAGTTATTTTGGATCATACTTAGGTAGGTTTCTTTAAAGGTAACTTTTAAAAATGTACAAATTACCATGGTCAAAGAAGAATTATGTATGGACAAATTTATTACTATTTCTATTCATTTAAAAATATTATTTCATTCCCACTTAAAATGCTTAATTAACACTTTCCAGAGTTCTAGTATGCATATTATCACATAATAAGTTAAATAGTTGAGCATATGATTCAAGATACTATAATTGTAACAAGAATTCAGACTTTTTTCATCAGTCATGAATATATTTCTTACATAACATTACTTGAAGAGGTATTTTGGGTAGACTGCTTGAAGGATGCCCTGTGTTCATCTCAGCTGTCTGTTTTGTGCAAAAAGTGATTAAGACATTTTGTTTTATTAGGAGAATGTCCAATTCAAAATATAGTATTATGTACACTGTTCACTTAGCATGGCATCAACTCACTGGCCAAGTTTTTAGGGTAACTTCATTTTTAAAATCATCATTCATTAAGTATTTATACCTCTCTGATGTCACATAAAGATTTGATATTACTGTTTCATTATTTGGCCAAGCTTGTCTCATTCCACTCTGGTTCAAAGGCAGACAGAAGTTATTAAAATATAGAGAGAAGCCCTGAAACATTATTTTTTTTCTTCAATTAATTTGGTTTTTCTTATTTAAACCATTCTGTTTAAGATCACAGAATAACAATAGCTTGCAAAGATTTGTGTAAAGATACTGAAAAACAGCACATAAAAAGTCCTAAGAACTCTCATAATATGGACTTTAGAAACTGTTATTATATTCAATTCATCTGTGCAAATATTTAGAATTATTTTTTCCCCCCTAAGAGTAAAAATAAACGTATTTGTAACACTACTTGTACTGAGTAGAATCAAGCCCCTAGTTTCCCACTTTGTTCTAGGAGGCATTCACAAGCAAAACATCTTAGAGTTTGAGGATATTAATCACAAAGATTGATTTAGTAAAATAATGTTGATAGTCTAGAATTGGAAGTTACACTCTGTCAGCACAGAAATATAGGGCCTCTTCAAACTAAAGTGGAATGCTTGGCAAAAGCAGAATAAGCATATATTTAACTAATATGCATATAATTAGTTAATATTAATATCTTCATTTTCTAGAGGACTATCGAGCAATATTCCATTTCTGTTGGAGAAAACCTTTGTTCTTAAAATTAATAGATTTCATGGTCTTTAAAAACAAAAACCTAACAAAAGGCACTACTTTTAATAGTGGCACGTAAATTTGAGAATAACTTAAGGAGCGTTATTATTTTCTATATACTTTTGGCTGTTAATTTAACTTTATTTAAAATATTTAAAATTAGGGGAGCAGACTGCCTTGTTTTGAAAAGACATGCCCTGTGGCTGAAGTTTATGACATTAGCCTCTAATTTGGGCAGTGTGTAGAGAAGTGTCTGGCCTTTATTTTTCACATCTGCTGCTGACAATCGCTCCCGTCTACTGCTTTGTGAACACGAGCGGAGGCCCCGAACTGCAGCGACTGACCTTGCTTCCAGAGTCCTTGGGTCCACATTCACCTTTATCGTACCACCATTTGTTTTTCAGCTTGTCTAAGACGCCTGCCTCACTGAGTTTCAAAACGGCAAGGTTTACAGGAGTTCTTCACGTGGAAAATAACATAAATAACATTATATATGTTATTTTATGTTATTCAAGTAAAGCTACATTAGAATCGCATGGCAAAGTGACAGAGCAAAGGCCACAGCAGGTGCTATGTCTTCTACTGTAGGCCCAGGTTTAGAATCAGACATAAAACTGGGGCCTGCTCCATCGCTTTAGGTAACAGGCACATACTGCTTGGGAGGATTTTTAAATAAAATGTATGCAATTACTGTGAATCCAAAACTATTGGCCTGGGATGAATTTCTTGAGCATTCAAGTTTTCCCAACAAAAATATGAGAGTTAGTCACAATCTAAACTTTCCCATTCTCCACCCCCCTTTAAAAGTTAATAGAAGCAGTAGTTGCAAGTTGACAGAATTATTCTTAACCACTCTCATCTAAGATATAATTAAAAGAGGAGGGTGACTCAAATGTCACTGATAAAAGACCAACTCAAACAGAGGAAGGTCCTTATAAAACTCATCAGTATTTTAAAGTAAGCTGACGTTTCCCTTCTGCATTGCCAGTCACAGTATTTCACCTACATTATGTCACCAGAAGCAATTTGCATTTCTCTTGAGTCTGCCATTTTAATATACTTCAAGTACACAGTGAAATGACGGTAACATACGCTATGATTTTTTTTCCCAACATTCACATGATGCATTAGGGGTAAGAAAGACTTTTATGAAGGGCACTTTGCCCACACTATAGAATCCCATCTTTCTTTTCTACCTTTGGTTTCTTCACTACATATTCCATGAAGAGTCTCAGGAAAGTGCCAACATCACAATCCCAAGGAATCTAAGAATTTTTCTGCATTCATTCCCTCACTCATCTCTGTTATCTACAAAACAAAGGCTAAGAGGACCAGTAACTTCTAGGATTGTTAGTCATCATTGCTTTTGTGGTTGGTTGGTTTTAGTTTCTTTTTGCTTTTACCAATATTCAGAGAGAGAGATTTGATGCCTTCCTCTTGACATTTCTGTCAACCTTTATTTTGTTTGCAGTATCTCCTAATGCCTCACCTCTTCTAGGAAATGTTGAGTGTAATTGGACAAACAGTACACATTTACTTCATTTTTCAGGGCATGAAGTTCATAAATCTATTAACACAGCTAGGTAGTGTGTTACAATGATTATGCTAGCTAACACTTACTGAGCACTCACCAGGCAGTGGTAAGAGCATTTTAAAAATTGAACTGTTCTTATTCCCTGCATTTTAGAAATGAGGAAATCAAGGCATAAAGAGGTTGACATATAACTAGGGAGTAGCTGAATCAGGATTTTTAATAGTCTGACTCCACAGCCTGTGTATTTAAAAATATTCAAGAAGAATCCAGAAATGGGGGTTCTGGTTAATTGAACTTTCTGGTTAGCAGTTAGGCAGCAAAACTAATTTTTTTGGGGGGGATTAAAATCTAACAGGAGCATGATTTAACACTTCCAAAATCTGAGTTTTAGGGTGGAATGAGGATTATGGGTTAATTGAGGTGCTTGGTTAATTTAGCCCCATCTAAGCTTTACTGTTTATATATACCCCAGACCCATTTGTGAAGTAACTTACAAAACCAGACTCATGAGATGGTTGCTGAACTATGAACTCTTAAGAACAGAAGGAACATCTCATTCATCATCTCTGTAAAACAGTATTTACCAGAGTATATGATTCAGGTAGATGCTCAGTAAAACTGCTACATTTAAATTATTTTGAAGCCTGAACAATTATTTTGTTTTTAAGGAATTTTAGACTAGCAGGCTAAAGCCTTTTTTTACACACATGTAGGTACATTTTATTAGCTTATGTTGTACTTTTTGAATGGTGTGTGCTGGGTGAAGGGCTCAGGGCTGAAAGGGAAGAAAGTGAAAGCAAAGTTTCCTCAAGTTTCTCCCAGATGGGACAACTGAGGGTAGAATTATCTATCAGATGAGCGCCCTTTGGTTTCTCTTCTCCTTTCTTAATGTACTACTTTCCCTACTGCCTTGTATGGTTTGTCCCTTCTGCTATTTATTCACCCCACTAGCCTGGTTTTAGAGGGAATGAACAAATTAGCATTTTGGAGATATTCATTATGAACCAAATTTAATGGGCAACTGGAGGAATGTCAGGCAGTGACTCCTTCTCCAGGGCACCCCTATTGTTTTTCCTGCTTATGAATATCCCTTTATTCTTGCCTTAGTTTCCAAGGTTATGGTTAAGGGGAGTAGATCATTTGTAAATATCCAATATTTACAAATAAGGAATAGATATTCAAAATGGCAAAATAAAAACTAAGTATTGGCATTAATATAATTCTAAAGAATACATTATTTGGTAATTATATTTACCAAATGATTTTCATATGTAGATATATATGTATTTATAAATGTAGACCTGTGCATAGTCTTTATACATAGGAGAACTATAAATGTCAAAAAAAATAATCACTACATCACTAGATTTTATTAGCATGTGGATCACTGATGACTATGGGTATTGCCAAAGTTTTCAACTGGGACCAGGACTGAACATTTCACATAAAGCTTAACATGAAATTCTGTGTATGGTTTGTTCTCAGACTAAACCGTATCACATTACTTAAGGAGGATAATGAATTTTAGACAGTAGAGTGATATTTTTGAATTGGTTCAGTGTCAGTAAATTACTATTACTTCATTCACAAGACTTTCTTATGTCCATAAAAAATACCACACCACAATAATATCAACATTATCACAAGAGTAAATTCTCAAGCAAAGGAATCTGTGCCCTTACAGCCATGCCTTTGCACTTTACTCCATTAAGATATAGGGACTTTTCCCTCACTGCTTGTGAAATTTTTCCTAGTCAGTGTGATGTCTCTGGGCTGAGACTGCTCTGACTAGAGCTTTGTGACTGGAAAGCGCTTTCAGGTGGGTGGGGACACAGTCGCTGTGAGCTGCGACTGGACGCTGCCACACTGACTACACTTAAACTGCTGGTTATGTCAGTGCCAGCTCCTTGAGGGAAAGCACAGTGGGTGTAATCCTCCTTTTACCTAGACACTCACCGCTGGCCTAGTTAAAGGCAAAGTGTAACACTTCGCTGGGAAGAGAAGTCTGGAGGTGGCCTCCCTGGCTCCCATCATGGAATGACAGGAGGGTCAACTGTCACCTCATGGGAACATTTTTGTGTGTGGAACGGTTTTCCACATTTCCCCCCTTCACTGGAACCACGCTAGGGAGATGATTTATCTCCTACAGAGACTCCGTATGTGGAAATCTGAAGACACTTATTTCAGCATGCACTGAATGTACATTTGCTCTGCATGGAATTGTTAACATTGTATTGTCTCTTCTGCTTTGGCTTTACACTCAGTTAAGACAAAAAAGCCAATTTCATTCTCCAGTTCAGCACTTTCCCCTAACTTTGCCTCCTTTGAGAAAGATGGAGCCAAATAGGAGGGGGCGAGTTGAGCTTAAAAAAATCAGTCATCAGAGGAAGGTGCAAAGCAAAAATAATAGAACAACTATATCTTGGTAGTTTACTTTGATCTAAGTTAGGTCAGGTCACTAAAATATCACTTTCCTATTCTTTTTCTTTTCTTCTTTTTTTTTTGTAAATTCATAATAGGAGGTTATTAACAGTAACATTGTAACCCCCGGAGGGAAAACAGGAGAAACTAATTTCATCTGGGGAAACATTTTATATTAATTTTCTATGACCTTTTAGAAAATGACCTGTTATGATTTGAAATAATGCCTTAGAATATAATTTTTTAATTCACGTTTGATGAAAGTCATGTCAGTTATACCTATGAGAACAAGCTGTTTAGTTTTCAAAAACTACAGTTAGACTTATATTTATTCTTTTTGGGCAACAAATATTTACATTATGTACCAACAATGTGTTAGGCACAACAAATCAAACTCTAAATATAGTCTCCAATTCCTCATAAATCAAAATGACTATCACTACATAGATTTTTTTCATTATATGTACATTTTTGCTCATTTTACTTTTCACTAGAATGGGTTTTTACATTGAGAAGACTCCATTAGTCATTTTTGTGGACATTTTTATCTGTTAAGCATTGTTATGCTTCTATTATATTTGTGATAGAAATAAAAATTTGAAAGCACAATTTTCCTCATGGAATAGAACATTTTGTTTTTGTTTTTATTTTGTGTGGTGCTTTTGCAGCATATTTTCTTATGTTTCAATTTGCATGGTGAAATTTAATTAGTGTCAACTTGAAAATTTTTTTTCTGTATATGTATACATATATATTTGTTTGCTTTTCGTATTTTTATGGAAACTTTCAAAACCTTCTAGGCAAGATTGCCTCCAAAATATATAATAGAATTAGGACTTCGGAGAACATGTGATTAGTGCCCTGGATGGTGGCACCTTGAAGGTAACCATCCCTGGGAACTCCTGAGGGTTCATCAGTCTCTCTCTGCTCTTTCCCTCAGGGTCTTTCTGATCTGTCTCAGGATCAGGGAAGGATGATCAGGATTGAGTTCACACGATTTTGTTGACTCATTTTTTCTTGTTTTAAAAGATTTATTTATTTATGCATACAAGCACTGGGGTACAGGCCAGAGGTGTGGGGGGTGAGAGGATTCACCACAGACAGAGCAGGGAGCAGAAC